>PVJI01001619.1:145234-173243 GCA_004026765.1 Micronycteris hirsuta | reverse complement strand
TGCAGGGAAGTTCCCGGTAGTTGTGCTGGGACCGAAGCCTCTGGGGGCGGGGCCTGAGCGCACAATGGCGCCTTCTCCGCTCTCCGCACCCACACCGCCTCCTGCAAGCACTTCGGGCCCCTTTGCGCTGACTCCGGGGGTCGCTCCGGGGTCGGTGGGAGCCGGGCGCAGACCGAGCTTCAGTCGTCCCCGTCTGGGTATGCTTGAGCCCCTCGCGGGAACCGCCCCTCCAACCGCGGACCTGCCGTCTGCTCACCTGCTCGCCGCAGGGTCGCCGAGCACTCTCCCTTCGCTCTGCACCTTCTGGTTCACCAAACTTGATGAATGTATCTTCTTTAATTCCTTGGTTGTCGGACTTCCTCTCAATATGATTTTCTGTCAGATCTGGCTGCGTTTGGATGTGCATATTTCTTTTTTTTCCCTTGTTTGGTTGTGCGAGGCGGTACGGTGCATTCACCTATGCCGCAATCTTAGGAAGTCCTGCTTAAGTTTTCTTAAAACAGTTTTTTTCTTCATACTCATAGTGATTCAAATAACATATGGTTAAGTTATATAATTGTAACAACAGATACAGCTGGTATAAAGAAATTTTAGAACAAATACAGTTGACTCTTTCTAAGTGTAAACTCTGCTGCCGGTAGAAACTGTGCGCAGGTGTTCCGGACAGTGGCCTGGCCTGCCAGCTACAGGTGCGTGGTGTGCTGTGGAGGTGGGTGGGCAGGTTCAACAGAGAGAACGCAGACTGTTCATTACTCCAGAGCCTCAGCTGGAGATTCATTACTCCAGGTCTGTTAAGAGAACCTCCATCCATGTATTCCATCCATGAACTGCTCCATCCATGTATTCCATCCATGAACTGCTGACCTTATTTGAGCATGGAAACCACTATGTGCTCTCTCTAAGACCAGCGATTTTCAACCCATGTGTCACAAGAATTTTTAAAACATGCAATACCTGACTGTTTGGTCAGGGGCACTGACTGCTTTTCCCTTAGATTGTCAAATTAAAAAAAAAAAAAATGGCAGTAGACAACAATAACCTTGTGGTGCGAATGAATTAAAATCATACTGACTTTTTTTGTCATATTGGCAAAAAATAGTTTTTTGGTGTGCCGCAGAAGTTTAGTAATTAGTTTATGCCACCAGATGAAAATGGTTGAAAACCGCTGTCCTAGGCTAACAGTCTACGTTGGAAAAGTCTAATGTAGCTATAGAGCTGTTTTAGAAGAGAAAGGCGAGTTAAGTTACATGTCTTTGCTTTATTTGTACTGTTTTCTATAATTATAAAATAACTTTTTGAAAAATAAAAGTTATCTAGTTAAAAATGTGGAAATGAAATGTTTTATGTTCAGGTCCTAGTTTGGGTGGAATCTCACAGATGACAATAACCAATTTTGGTTTTTGAGAAATAATGTAGAGCTAAGCATCTAAGAAATCCAAAATAGCTTTGTATTAAGCATAGTTCCAAGTCCTTTAAAACGTGTCTTTTTTCAGATGATCTGTGGGTGGTTTCCAAAACCCTGGACTTTGAGTTGGACACTTTCATTGCGTGCAGTGCTTTCTTTGGGCCCTCGTCTGCGAATGAGGTGGAGCTGCTACCTTTGAAAGGCTACTTCCCCTCCCGCTGGCCCACAGACAGTAAGTGTCACCATGTCCACCTTAATTTACACTGAAAGAGAGAAGCCATGAGATGCACCGTGACCGAGAAGCCACCTGGTGTGTGATTCTTTGATTCAAGCCGAGAGGCAACACCCACTCCTGCTTCCTTCCCCGGTGTCCCTGGAAACGTGTTTGACAATCGACCATACAAACATCTCTGCAGTTCCAGTCCCAGAGGCATCAGTGCAATAAGATCTGCAGCCCTCACTCAAGTATATTTTGTTGAAGTTGAATTTACACAGCATGTGCCTGATTTTTAAATAAGAAATTTGTCAAATAATTTCCTTTATCAAATTCTAATTCTTTTAGTTTCTTTAATTTCCATGGCTTGTTATTCTAATAGGGTACAGTCAGTAAAGAAAGTGTGTATTTTTACATGGAGAAGTTCCCAGATTTTGAGGAGATTCTGAGAGCAGTTGGGTGGGAGGACGCGTGATCTCCTATCCCGGGAGCGCTGGATGACACTGGCTGCCAGTAGGCCCTGTCTGTCTGGCGGTTCCTATGTCAAGAGCCCGGGTCAGTCTCTGACAGGGGATGTGGTCTATTTTTAACTTCCGTTGTTTTCTGTCAGAACTGAGTTGCCTCATGAAGGGGACATTTGTCAATTCCCACACGTCTGTTCACGTTTGTTGCGATAGTTTCCTCACCAATATCAGCATCTGATTTCTTGCTTTCCATGTATTTCTATGAAATAATTGAGGAAGAAATGCAACAAAATGCCCAAAGAGCACACAGATGCTGCAGGCATAAGGCAGGCTGCTGACCGTCACCATAGTGACCCGCTGTAGAGCTGTGCAGCTGTGTGGGGCGCTGTGTCCTCGGTGGGGCTGGAGACCCACACTCAGCAGTGCACCTGTGCTTGGGGGCTTGCAGTCGTGGGCTTTGTTCTCTGGGTTATGTGGATCCTCAACTGGGTCTCATGGTCCCTCTTCTTCACGCTGAGTGTTCATTCTCTGTCCTCTCCGCAGCGGTGGTCCACGCCCTTCTGGTGTGTAATGCCAGCATGGAGCTGACCACCTTGAAAAACATCCAGGACTACTTTAACCCAGCCACTCTGCCTCTCACGCAGCACCTGTTAGTGATGTAAGTCATTCTCCACGGGGCCATGATTAAGTGGGAACATGAAAATGCAGTAAAAGCACATCCCGTAAATGTTGCCAACAAAATTTTAATTGTCTTTCAGAGACTGTGAGATTACTGTCTGTTGGTAGTTGTAAATTAAAAGAGAAAGGGAAATAAGCCTTGTTTCCCATCAACCGCCCATTCACCCATCTGGCTATTTACTGTGATCGGGATAATGAATGTGACTGCAGATTCTTTCCATTTGCCTTAAGGAGCAAGAGTGTGGGGTTTTTTATTCATGTGTACTTTTATGCCACAAATTAACATTTAAAAGAATAATTTTACAGTATCAAAGTATCATGTTGTACACTTTAAATTTAATGTTATGTGTCAGATTTATTCAATTAAAAATACTTAAATAATTTTACAGCTTGATTCTAGTATGTATACTGGTACCAATTTTATTCTTGACATAATCTGTATCTCATTTTTAATTTCTCAAGCACCATTCCCCCTTTAAAAAATTGGAAGTGATATTTTATTAAATTAATTAAAGTGACAAAAAACTAGTTTCAGATTTGGAATATTATGGTCTGTTTGATGGTGTTTCATGTTTCTCACCTCATTGAAGTCCTATGTAAAAAAAAATCCATATTATTCTAATATGTGTTTATCCTATTACTGTGAAATAAATTCAGTCTCTATAAAACTAAAGCCAATTTACTTCTTGATAGTTTTACTTGAAATAGAGGCTATATTGGCCCTTGCTCAGTTGGTTAGAGCATCATCTAGATACACCAAGGTTGTGGGTTTGATCCCCAGTCAGGGCACATACAGGAGTCAACCAATTAAATAAAATAACAAATCTATGCTTCTCTCTCCTTCCCTCACTCCTTCCCTTACTCCTTCCCTTCCTCTCTCCAAAAAAGAAAAGAAAAAAAAAGAAACAAAGGCTCTATTAATTATCTAAGCCAAGCTCGCATAAAAAAGTATGGGCTTCAGTGTCGGTATACCACTTAAGTAGCTGTGTGCTTTTTGGGAAGAACATGTAATATTTTCTGTATCTCTCTTGGGGTAAATTAACTACTTCCTAGTGTTGTTGTGAAGATTATAACAAATAATATATGCAATGCTTAGCATAGTGTCTGCACGTACTAGGTATTCTAAAAATGTTAGTTCCCGTCTCTCCTACCCTCCTCCAAATTGGAGTATACACACATATGTGCCCACAAAAAGATGTCCTCTGTGATGTTTGTAAAGTGAACTCACTTATTTCAGAAACCCCTCATTTTTCTCTGATTTTATTTGCTGCCCTTTTATTAGGTCTTCGTCAACTGCAGTTAGCAACAAGAGAGTGGATAGAAGAAAATTTATCCCTCCAGCCTTCTCAAATACCAACCCAAAATGTGACCTGCCCAGCCTAGAAGCAGCATTGCAGTTAGCTAACGAATTAATCGAAGCACACAAATTAAACGAGGATCAAGCTACAGCTCTCACCCAGATAGCTCGAATGGTGACGTCACACGGACGGGCCCAGGAAGAGAAGGGGCCGAGCACCTGCACCCTCCCCATCACCATTGTCCACGGTGAGGAATAGGGAGAGCGATCAACACCTGGCTGTATGTAACCCACTGTCACCCAGAGGCCTGCTCAGCACCTGATTGTATACCAGCCTCTGTAACTTGGTCTGCTCCTCTGTCATGTCCTAGTCAAACATGATTCCAGAACTCTAATGAGGTGCTTTGAAGCCACTTTGGTAATTTATAAGCAGCACACAAGGGATGAGAAGCGCTGTGCACCCATCACTAGAATATTCAGATGTCTGCATGTCACTGTTATGGTGGATGTCACCTCTGATGAGCAAGGCCTTTATTAACTCCTGGTCGACTCACTCCCCCAGTGTCCCCACAGCTGTCCAAACCTTCCTTCTTCTTCTAGGTGAGCTGGCCCCTGCCCTATGCCCTGAAATTGACCTTGCCTCCAACACAGGAAGATGCAGATCAAAACAACGTCCACCGCACGTTTTCTGTTCTTGCCCCTGGATTCTGTCCCTGTGAAGGAGTTTGACTTTCCCCTCAGATTTAGCTCTCCATCTGGTTCTGTCCCCTCTTTAGCAGCTTTCCTCTCAGACATCCACCCTGAAGCAGATCTGACTTTCTGTCCTGTTGACCAAGCTAGACACTGAGGATTCATCCTAACTTAGTCTTTCCCCCTAGATGAAGTGCCTTTCTCTTAATCCCCTTCCACCCCATCCTGTTTATCTGCTGCCCCATCAGATGAGTCACTGAGATGTGTCACTTCCTCATTTCTGTCCTTCATGGTGATTCTCTCCAGTTCCCTCAATCCAAGCCTCCACCTACCTCCACAGTCCTAGTGGGTAAGATTGGGCTCTGGTCAGTCTTGGATGGAGATGGAAAGTTCAATCCTAGAGCCAGAGGGGAGCTGACTTATATAGACTGAGGTCCCCACCCTGACCTCTGATTGATCCATCCTCATGCAAATGAGGACTCCAAATTCTTGCAGTGTGTCCAAAAGGCACTGTCCTGATTGGTCAGAATAGAGCTGCTGTGATTGGTCAATTATGGCTGCACAGCTCTGATTAGACGGAAAGCCTCAGTCCCTTTGGTTGAAACAGGATTCCAGGCGCTCCTCTGTAAGGGCTGCTCTGAGGGCAGGGACAGAGTGTCTGCTGCTCCCTGCCCTGCGGCTGGGCCCCTGTGCAGACAGCCGCGGGGCTCTGGTTTTTCACTGGGGCCCAGTTAGCCACCAGGTGCCCTTATAGGTGCCTTCCTTCTCAGGGTTCGCACCTTATATTTCTAAAACACAATCTGAAAAACTAATTTTTCCAAAACACAATCTGATTAAATTAATTCCACTGCTTAAGATCCTTCAGTAACTTCCCCTGGCCTTCAGGACAAAATTCCATTTTTTAGCCATATCAAGCAGAACTCATGTGACTTACCCCCTTGCCTTCTCCGTCAGCCACGTCTCACCTGTTTGCCATAGACTCTGTGGAAGTACTCCACAGCCACATGCTTCACTCAGCCTCTGCCTAGAGTGACCCTTTCTTTCTGGGTCTGGATGCCTTACTCTGGGAGACTGAGTTATGCTACTTCCAGTTTTTAAGAAGCATTCCCACCCCCACCAAACCAGAGAGAAGTGCTTTCTCTGATACAATCACAGTGTTTCCTGCCATGTTAATTCTTACTAAATTTACTGGGGTAACATTAATAGCTTTATATAAGTTTCAGGTATACACAACTATCATTTGACATCTGTGTACTATATTGTGTGCTCGCCTTCCAAAGTCTAGTTTCTTTCCATCACACACCTTTGACCCCTTTTGCCCACTGCTCCCTCCCAACCATGTGATTTTATTATTGTTTCTTTTCTTGTCTGTCTTCCTAAGTGCATGGTGGCCTCACTAAGACGTCTTTTGGTTATTTATCCCTGTGCTAAGCACATATTGGGCACTCTGTTAATTTTTTAAAAAATAAATTAGTTAAATAAAAGAGAGAGGAAGATAAATTATTTCTTGTGCTTTCAGAAATTTGCTTACGATATTCCCTTTATTTTTTCTCTTCCAAATAATTAGGTGTTTTTGGAGCAGGAAAGAGCTATTTGTTGGCAGTGGTGATTTTGTTTTTTGTGCAACTGTTTGAAAAGAGTGAAGCTCCTACAGTTGGAAATGCAAGACCATGGAAACTTCTGGTTTCTTCTTCCACTAATGTAGCTGTTGACAGAGTACTGCTTGGGTGGGTATGACTGGTGTGTTTAAGGCTTGTGCTTAGGGTTACTGTTGAGAGAGGCGCTCTCTGCCTCGCGCCCTGAGTACTGGGTTTGCCAGAAATGCAGGGCCTTTGTCTCCAACTCGAGCAACAGCCAGGAGACAGTAACAGGCTAACTTACTAGTCTGTAAGTCAAAGAAACTCAAACGTCAAACCTGACAGTTTTGGCACAAGGGTGGGGTGCTTGTGTAAAAATCCAAATACAGCCAGGAACACATAGGGCTGAGAGGTGTATTGCCACTGGGACACTTTGGACGTGGGACCCTGATGGCCCTGACTCAGGACGGGCCCCAGGGTTGTATGGGCAGCCGGCAGCCTTGACTGACAGGCTGGTGTCTCCTTCTGGGACAAAGAACCTTGCTCACTGCTTGTTATAAACTAGGGATCCCCAAGCTCAGTGTTCCTCATACAGCTCAGCCCACTGCACATGCAGGCTCCCTCTAGACACCTCCCCTGCCCCTGCAGGACTTGGGGACCCAGGGGAACAGTGCAGATGAGGTCTCTGGCTGGCCCCAGTGCCATGAGCAGAAGCCCTTGTCTCTGGGTCTGTTACCGGGAAAGGAGCTAAGGTACAGATGTAGGAGCCCATGACTGTAAAACAGCTGAACAGGTGAGTTAGGGTTTTGGTTTCAATAAGGGGGCTCTGAGGGCAGTAACATGAGCTGTTCTACAGATACAAAGTTTTTGTGATTTTAAAAAATTTTATTTAAAATGCAAAGAATATGTTACATAGGACTTTACAATATTCTAGTGCAGGGGTGTCAAACTCATTTTCACCAGAGACCATATCAGCCTTGTGGTTGCCTTCAAAGGGCTGAATGTCATTTCAAGTCCTTAACAGTTAAGGAGTAGTTATATTTATACAGTCCTAAAATGATTAATGATCTCAATGTCAACATAAATGACAAATTTTGATTAGGAGAAATAACTAGGTGTAAGTGTAGACTTTAAAACTAACTTTTATAATTACATAAGTTAATGCTTATAGTAAAAAATATGCAGTCTGTACAGATATTATATTTCTTGACATTTTTTTATGCATATACACATTTTGTTTTCCAAACTTGGTACGAACAGTATATATTGTTTTGTGTTCTGCTTTTAAATCTTCTTAGAAAACATAATTTTTGTAGCTCTATTATATGCAATGATTTGCTTATACCATATTTTAAGCAATATTTGATCAGTCAGTTCTTTCTAAATTTTTTCCCATTATAAATAATATTGTGACAAAGATCCTTAAACATAAATCTTTATCTCTGCTTCTGACTTTTTCTTAGGAAAAAGTCCCTGGCCTAGAATAAAAGATAGGAACATTCTTTGCAAGCCTGCCCTTCAGAAAGGCTCTGCCAGGGTGCAGTGTCCCAGCACTTAATGAGCCCTGCACGGGATATAACGTGTGCTTTAAATTTCTCTGTAAAAGGCATTATAGTGAAAACTTAGCCACTGCGCATTTACTTTGAGTTTAAGCATTTCACATTGAAGTATGTAGCTGTAAAGTATATTGTTACACAACATTAATTTTAATAACATAAGTGTTATATGAAACTTTGTTTTATACTCTACTTTCTAAATAATCGGAATATATTTTACTGTGTTTTGTTTAAAGGCTTCTCAGTCTTGGATTCGAAAAATTTGTCAGAGTCGGGAGTATTAGGAAGATTGCCAAGCCAATTTTACCTTATAGGTGAGAATGCTCAATTCCAGAAGTCACAGAGTGTTCACAGAAGTCTAATAATATTACAGAACTTTTACCTTAAATTTGGTTTTTGAAGAGGAGTAGAGAAAGCCTTATCTTTCTCTTGGTTAACTTAGAAAATCTGTATTTAACTTTTTTGGAATGTTATGAAAATGAAATAAAAAGGGGTACTCTTTTATGTAATTCTTTTTTAGCTTGCATGCTGGCTCGGAAAATGCAAATGAGCAACTGAAAGAACTACATGCGCTGATGAAAGAAGACCTGACCCCCGTGGACAGAGTCCACGTGAGGAAGAGCATCGAGCAGCATAAACTGGGGACCAACAGGACCCTGCTGAGGCAGGTGAGGAGACCCAACCTCAGCTTGGCTCTTGCGCTTTAGTGTTACTTAGTTTATGGAAACCGTTTGGATCCTCTTCTTCCTGCCGATGGGGAATATTCCCTGTGAAGGACACAGTCGGCCACGATAGCTTAGATTTCACTGAGGTGTGAATTTGTGAGCAGATCCAGCTCACCGTGACTGAGTCTCCTTTTCTCTTTCCCCCTAGTTATCTTTTTTAGTCTTAAAGGGGAAAATGAAGAGGCAGGAATATGGTCCTGGCAAGTTGAGTGAAACTTGATTTTTTTTAGGAGAAATAGAGGGAGAGAAGGTCTGACCCTGGGCAATATGTCCAAGTGACATTTGTCTTTGGTGCTCCCTTGAAAGCCAAGCCTCTCAGGACCCGTCTTTACCCAAGCATCCTGGGGCCCAGACCATGTTCTAGGTGTTGGAGGCCACGACAGGGCCTGTGGAACTGTACTTTGTCCAGTTCTGGTGCAAGGCAGCCTGGGGCCAGCTGGAAGGAGACAGCAGTCACAGGAGAGCTTGGGGAGAGTAGGGGGACGCAGGGAAAGAGGGCTGTGGGCTGTTGGACCATGTGGCTGTTGGTTACTGTCTACAAGACACGTGGGGAAATCAGCCTGCTTCTGACCCTGTATTGGTCAGCGGTGGCTGAAATAATGCTGCTTAACAAATAAAACTCCATTCTGTAGGACAACAAAGTGAAGACTCTGTGGGCCAGTGGGCAGGGCTTGGTCTGAGATTGTTGCCTCTGACGGACAGTCCCTTGACAGGGTGGCCAGAGTGTGGTGTGAGAGTGTGTTGTGGGCATCTTCGAGACCCAGCCAGCCTCCTGGGTCGGGGCCCCGCCCATACCTGCTTCTGTGGCTGGTGTGGGGAGGGGGGCAGCACCTCAGAGTCGTGGGGCAGTGGGCAGGAACTCACAGCCATCTGCCACAGCTTTGGGTCCAGAAGTCCTCGGAAGGGTCACAATGGCCTTCTGCTGCTTGAGCTACGGAGCCAGCTTGATGGCCTCAGCCTGAGCCCCAGGGCTTAGCGGGACTGTGCTCGAGGACTAGCTGGCCCCACATCCTGTTGATGTGTAGAGGGCTGTTCTTGGTGGCTGTTTCTAAGGGAGAGCTCTGTCACTGTGATGTATCACTCGCTGGTCTCACTTTTTCACAAGTGAAAACTCTTTTAGAGTAACATTTTTTAAAAAGCTTAACAAATTTCCGATTATGCATTTAGGCCTGATACATTCCTAAAGTGACGTAGTTACAGTAAAACTAATTTTTGAAAATGCTTTGTGGTTGATTGCTTCCTAGCTCAATAATAAAATATTTTGCTGTCAGAGTCTCAGTGATATAATAAATTAAAAGATACAAATAATATAATTTTTTAAAGAAAAAACTTTTTTCTGCCCGGCTGGTGTAGCTCAGTGGATTGAGCGCGGGCTGGGAACCAGAGGGTCCTGGTTCGATTCCCAGTCGGGGCACATGCCTGGGTTGCGGGCCAGGTCCCCAGTGAGGGCCGTGTGAGAGGCAACCATACATTGCTCTTTCTCCCTCCCTTCTCCTCTCTCTGAAAATAAATAAATAAAATAAAATAAATAAAAAAAAAGAAAAAACTTTTTTCTTTTGGTTTTTGTAGTAGATATTTCTGTAAATAAAAAAAAAATTGCTTCCTGATTCACAATTTCAGGGTTCTCACCCTAAGGTGGTTTTTGTCAGATTCAGTTATAGACACAAGGCGCTGAGGGATGTTATGGAGTGGCAGTGAGCAGTGTTGCTTGCTAAAAGGTGTCCTCTGCTGGGTCATTTTATTTGTTTTTGTTTCTTTTTTTAAGATTTTATTTATTTTTAGAGAGAAGGGAAGGGAGGGAGAAAGAAAGGGAGAGAAACATCGATCAGTTGCCTCTCTCACATGTCCTGTCGCGGAGCTGAACCCACAACCCCAGCCTGTGCCCTGACCGGGAATTGAACCAGTGATCCTTTGTTTTGCAGGATGACACTGAGCCATACCCGTCAGGGCTCTGCTCAGTCATTTTAAAATAACTGAATGTTTAAAACTGAAGGTTCTAATATAAAAGTGGCTTTAGGATTTTTGTTTTGTAAAGAAGGAAAACCTACCTGACAGAGGGCTATTGTATGTGATGAATATTATTTATCATTAAAGAAAACAAAGTGTTTATAACATTTTCCTGTTTCTTTCACAAGATCTCTGGAGGGAGTGTCTAATTGCAAAGCATATTTTTGTCAGTCACATTTGTTGACAAAAGATATAGTCACTGATTTTCCTTTTATATATTTTACTCCGGAGATTAAATATTAGCTTTTATCAGGTTTCGCCTTGAGAATAATGCTGTTCTGGTATAGTATTTAAGTCTTTAAGGTTCAGATAAACTTACAGCTGTTGTACAAGTGCACTGAATATACTTCTAAGTCATGAGTGCTCTAGACAGTTAGGCCAAGGCTGTTGGTCAGTGTGTCCAATGCACTTTGTGGAGAATGCTGGCCTGTTCTGTGTTTACTCAGCCTCATCAAGGAGGACAGATGATGTATGTTATGCTTGATGTCTTTAAAATCCTGGGTGTAAAATGTGCCTTTCATTCTTTTTTTTTTTTTTAAGATTTTATTTATTTATTTTTAGAGAGAGGAGAAGGGAGGGAGAAAGAGCAACGTATGGTTGCCTCTCACATGGCCCTCACTGGGGACCTGGCCCGCAACCCAGGCATGTGCCCCGACTGGGAATCGAACCAGGACCCTCTGGTTCCCAGCCCGCGCTCAATCCACTGAGCTACACCAGCCGGGCCCCTTTCATTCTTATTAATAGGCTATGGCTTAAGTAGCGGTGTCCTGTGATTTCCACTTCTTACATGGAGGTAGTCACCATGTGGCCATAGTGACTTGTGGTTTCTGATCACCAGCCATTACCACCGACAAGTTCTAATCTCACTACAAATCTTTGGAAAATACAGCCTCTCATTTTTTTAGTAGTTGATGACAACGTTCTCCCTGTCCTGCAGGTCCGCGTTGTCGGAGCTACCTGTGCAGCCTGCCCGTTTCCGTGCATGGACGGCCTCCGGTTCCCAGTGGTGGTGCTGGACGAGTGCAGCCAGATGACTGAGCCAGCCTCACTCCTGCCTGTCGCACGGTAACCCCGGTCCTTTCCAAAGGCGCGTGGGTGTCACAGCCATACGGGTGTCATAGCCGCACGGGTGTCATAGCCGCACGGGTGTCACAGCCGCTTTAGACGCTTTGTCAGTCCAAACTGTTGCCTAGTGTTTGTGACAACTTTAGCAATTCAAGTACTAAACTGATTGTTTTTAAGAATGCAGAGGGAAATTTGGGGGATTAATGTATCGAAATTTTGTTGGATTGCAGTTTAGATGTCTGGATGATGTGATCCTTAAACCTGGATCACTCTCGAGCCAGGATCCTCCCAGAGCCTCGCAGGTCTTTCACTGGGTGGGAGGTGCCTCTTTGGCCATCATCCGAGAACTCGGCTCTGGGAGTGCTCTTCAACTGCCTTCATAGAACTCCCATGTTTACTTTCTGAAAATGAGTTTTAGATGATGATGATATATAAAGAAAAACAAGTTGAAAATTAAAATTTGTCTTAGAATTTAGAAGACTATGAAATCTAAGCTCTCTCAGCTGCTGAAACATTGTGCTTTTAGAGAGTCTCTCACTAAAGGGTCCTGAAGGCGGCAGAATGAGTCCTGGGCTCAGCAGGCCTGTCCCCAGGGGAGGAGGGCATTGGTCCCAGTTGTTAGGACTGGCAGGATCCTTGGGTCCCGATCACGGACTTTCACTGTTTCACCTGGGCCCGTCCTGCACAAAGAAGGGGGTGTGGGTAGGAGCGAGGGGTAGAGGAACGAGAAGGCCCTGCAAGGAGCAGGGAGAAGGTGCGCTTTGGTACACCCTCTGTCCATGAAACATGTCATGCACGTGCTTCCTTAAGTCCTCACAACAGCCATGTGAGGTACTTTCACATACAGGTTAATGGTAGAATATGAAGCTTGTGGGGATTAAATAACTTGTCGTGTCCACAGAATATAACAGAGCAAAGATTTGAATATAGGTTTTTGAAATGGGGGTTCCCATGCCCAATTCCAACATGGTACAGGGAGGGGTTCCCTACCTCCAAGTGATTCTTTGACACCAGCAGGGTATCCAGGAACTCAGCTCAGTTCTAACACTGTGACCTAGGGCCAGCCCCAGACCCACAGGGTAAGGGCTCAGTCCTGCAAGACCCCACTTCAGGCACCCACCGCAGCCCTGGGCTTCTGACCACCTGTGTGCACACTGGGAGTTCCAGTGATCCCTCCAGCTCAAAGCCAATCACAAGTCCAAGTAGTCACCTGGACTTCTGACCAGCTGGCTGTGAATCAGAGGTTCCCACGCCCTCCCTGCCCCTGCCCCAGCCTTGGATTCCATTAGTTTGCCAGAGTAGCTCATGGAGCTCAGAGGAACATGTTACCCACTGGATCGCGGGCTGCTTATGAAAGGATATAAGTCGGGAGCAGCCAGGTGGAGAGCGAGATGCACAGGGCAGACAAGGTATGGAGGGGCCCAGAGCTTCCGAGCCCACTCTGGCCGCCACTTGACCAGGTCTCCCCGTGTCACCACCCTGGAAGCTCTGAATCCTCATGCTTTTGTGGAGGCTTTGTCACCTAGGTGTGATCAACTCGCCAACCACTGGTGACGGGTCCATTCTAGCCCCTTGCCTCTCCCTGGGGGTCAGACTGAAAGTTCCACCCCTTCAATCACATGGTTTCCCTGGCAACCAGCCTTATCCTCAGGTACTTTGCAGAAAGTCACCTCATTCACAGAACAAAGGGCCTTGGTCACTTCTACACTCAGGACATTCCAAGGATTTCTGGGGCTGGGAGCCATGAATTGTGGATAAAGACCAATATGTGTGACAAACAGATTTTGGTCATCTCAAGGACCAAGTATATATTTCTTATAAATTCCAATATTGCAGTTTTTCTATAAAACTTAGTCATTTTCCCCATCTTACTCCTGTTTGGAAGACATAAGCCCCTGAGAGCTGAATGTACTTCATCCTAAAGCAAGAGTTGATGCCAAATGACTTCTAAGAAAGTGTCTAAATCTACACATACAGATCCTAAAAACCACTGTTTCTCCACGTGTGTTTTGTGGAACATGGGTTCCACGCAGAGGCAGGGGACACTCAGTAGGCTTTATATGGAAAACCGTAAAGTTAATAGAAAGGGTTTCTTTACTGCCTAACTGTTCCACCATTTAATTCACTTATTAGCACTATTAAGTCTTGTTCTCAGAGTGGTGGTGGTGTTTGAAGTCTTTGAAATGCATTTTAGAAAATAGTGCCGTGCCATGGCTGGTGTGGCTCAGTGGATTGAGTGCCGGCCTGCAAACCACGGGGTCACTGGTTCGATTCCCAGTCAGGGCACATGCTTGCATTGTGGGCCAGGTCCCCAGTAGAGGGCATGCAAGAGGCAACCACACATTGGTGTTTCCCTCTCTTTCTCCCACCCTCTGCCTAAAAATACATTAAAAAAAGAAGAAAGAAAATAGTGCTGTAAACATCAATGTGAGCTTTTCCTGTTGCTTGGGCTAACTTAGAATTCTGTTTTTCAGGTTTGAGTGTGAAAAGCTGATTCTTGTTGGAGATCCCAAACAGCTTCCTCCCACTGTTCAGGGATCTGATGCGGCTCATGAACACGGATTGGAACAGACTCTTTTCGATCGACTTTGCTTAATGGTACTGCTGCTAAACCCATACAGAACTACCACTGACTGGTTACACACTGTGTAGGCTGGCGGAAAATGAAAATATTTCCATCAGCTTAACTGGAGTTGTTTAGAAAGCACTTATCTTAAAGATAAGTAGAACCCTGTAATTTAAGTGCCCTTTATAAAATATCTTTTTCCTGTGTTTTTTATTAGTAGATAGAAAGTAAGTTGCCTTTTCTCTAAAATAAAATATAAAACTATAATCTATTATCTATGTCCCTTGTCTACATCACATTTAAATTTTTAAAAATTAATCGTTGTTATATTTTTAATGGAGGTGATAGTCACATGACATAAAATCAAACTTCTTAAAGTGAGAGAGTAGCATTTCCTACATTCACAACGCTGTGCAGCCACTGCCTGCCTCTGCTTAGTTCCCCAGTGTGTCCATCCCCCAGAATAAACCCCACGCCAGGTAGCAGCTCCCTCCTGCCCCTGGCAGCCTCTTGTCTGCTCCCAGGCTGTGTGGACTGATCCCTCAGGACACTTCGTCCATCACGGTCTCACAGCTTCCCATCATGCAGCCTGGAACCGTCCCCTATGTGGTCTCTTGCGTCTGGCTTCTTTCACTTAGCATGTTTTTGAGGTTCATCCACATTTTAGCACGTTTTAGTACTTTGTTACATCACAGTTGCCCCTTATCCAAGGGGGTATGTCCCAGGACTCCATGGACACTGCGGATATGAGCCCCACATAGACTGGGTTTTTCCCTGCACACACATACTGTGTGGCTTCTCTGGGCCGTAGCTGAATTGCCAGCGTCACTGCTCTTGCACTTTGGAGCTCTTACTAAGAAAGTCGGGGTGACTTGAACACAAGCCCTGTGATACCATGACAGCCCACCTGATAACAAACTGCTGCGGGACTGATGACGGTAGTGTCCACAGGGTGGATGCGCTGGGCGAAGGCACCATTCCCCAAAACACACCGGGCAGGACAGGTCAGGAGGGTGCGCGATTCCTCCACCCCTGTTACTGTATGTCGAAGTCCAAGGTCTGGCATGTGGTATAATTTGCAATTTTGTGATGTAATAGTAACTTACCAGACAATATTTTTAGTAATTAAAAAATTTTATTTATAGTCTATTTTATTCATTTACTAAGAATACAATATGGCAATACTTTTGACTTTTAAAATATATCTTTTTTCCCCTTAAGAAAATAGTGCTGCTTCAAGTTCTTATTTTTCTGCATTTAAATTTCTTAGGGTCACAAGCCAGTTGTGCTGAGAACCCAGTACAGATGTCACCCTGCGATCACTGCTGTCGCTAACGACCTGTTTTACGGTGGGACCCTTAGGAATGGCGTGTCAGAGACAGAGCGGAGCCCGCTGCTGGAGTGGCTCCCCACTCTGTGTTTCTACAATGTGCAAGGACAAGAGCAGGTGTGGCGTGGCTGCAAGTCAACCCCGCTTAGTGTCCTGGCTTAATTTTATGGCTGCTGTTTGTATGATTTTCTTAGTCTTTCCAAGACTTTCTGGGAAATGTAATTTTGGATCTGCTTTTCATTCCAGATTGAAGGCGGTAACAGCTTTCACAATGTGGCTGAAGCTGCTTTTACGCTGACACTGATTCAATCACTGGTTGCAGGTGGAGTAGCGGGTGCCGCGATCGGGGTGATAACGCTGTACAGAGCCCAGGTGTCCAAGGTGCGTGTTGCATCTCTGACTTTATCAGGTATTAAATAGTATCGTTTTCTATTGCAGGGTTTGATATTATATTTGTAATGGTTTGGTTCGGTGCTTGAAAAACTTTTGGGACCATAATTAATGTATTCAGAAGAAACATTTGATTTGTGTCTGGTCTGGCTTTTTTTCTGTGTAATTAAATGTAAACTTAACAAGGTTTAATTAAATTCAGTTTACAGCTGTTGGGGCAAAAATGCAAATAAATAAATTAGAGGGAAGAAAATTTGCTGTGTGCTTTGTGTTTTGGGACAGGTGGGATTGAATCTCTGTTTTCCAAAATAGTCTCTCTTATTATTTCATTTTATCAGTAAATCAAAGATAGATACCAGATATTAAAGTGTTTATGAGCCAATTATTTATACCGAGTTATTTTATTATTTTTTAGAGTTCTTTATATTTCATTATTAGTGTACTAATTCTAAATTAGTGTATCCAAGCAAGCTTCCCAGCATCAGATAAATCAACACTTTTCAGCCTTTTCATGGTTTATAATGTCACCTAGTTACTTATTTGTCATTTTAGAAACTAGGCAAGTCCTTGCGAGTCCTGGAAGAGAGTGAAATTTCCACTCTGGTTAAGCTAAAAGGGTCACTGTGAGGGCTCCAGCTTCGTGCCGCCTGTCCCTGCGCTAGTGACCATCCTCTTGCCTGCAGCTGTGCCACTTGCTTAGGTCCGTGGCCTTGGACCAGCCCGGCCTGCGGGCTGTGCAGGTGTCCACGGTGGATGCCTTCCAGGGAGCAGAGAGGGAGGTCATCATCCTGTCCTGTGTGCGGACCAGACAGGTGGGCTTCATCGACTCAGAAAGGAGGGTGAACGTGGCCTTGACCAGAGGGAAGAGGCACTTACTGATTGTGGGGAACCTGGCCTGTCTGAGGAGAAACCGGCTGTGGGTCCGTGTGATCCAGCACTGTGAAGGTAAAGCCAAGAGCTGTTGGAGTCGAGCATTTCAAACTAAAACTGGCTTCGGATGGAGCAGGTCAGGGTGGGGCAGCGCTGACTTAGCCAGGCTGGGAGGTGACGGAAGGGCTGGTTTGGGGCCCACTGTGAAAGTCATCGCCTCACAGCTTGTGTCTTTTTAGGAAGGGAAGGTGGATTGCAGCACGCAAGCCAGTGTGAACCACAGCTGAACCAGCTCCTTAAAGACTACTCTGAAAACCAGGCAGCAGAAAAGCAGAAGAAAAAGAGAGGGAAAGACAAATCTGAAGATACCTCTCATTCACAAAAAAGCATAGAGCCTTTGTATTTATAGAAGCTCAAGTTCATTTCCCACTGTATGTTTTTCACATTTTTATTACCCTAAAACCCTAGTTATCAAAAAGTACTTCATGATATTTAAATAATATTAAACAGATGCATGTGAAATTTGCTCTTCAAGAAGTATACATTACTTATATTGAGATAGGCAGATGTTGAACGTAATATAAAATCTTACTAATAAAAATGAGTAAAATTTTTTGTAAAAATTAAGAATTCTGCTAAAAACAATTATACAAGGGGCAGGGGGCAAAGCCTTCATGGCTTTTTCAATGTTATTTCAAATTAAGTGAAGATCTCAAAAGCTCACCTACTCGAACATCCACGCAGTTACACCAAGATGTTCCTTCTGAGTGATAGCTCTATCAGAGTGTTTTAAATCTTATGCCCTCTTGGTTTTTTTTTTTAAGATTTTATTTATTTATTTTTAGACAGAGGGGAAGGGAGGGAGAAAGAGAGGGAGAGAAACAGCAATGTGTGGTTGCCTCTCACATGGCCCTCACTGGGGACCTGGCCTGCAACCCAGGCATGTGCCCTGACTGGGAATCGAACTGGGACTGCTTGGTTCCCAGCCCGCGCACAATCCACTGAGCTACACCAGCCAGGCCTGCCCTCTTGTTTTATAAGTAAAACATATTCACGATAAAAATTTTAACAAGTACAAAAAGAAGAAAATCACTGGAAGTCCACCCCTGGAGACGCGGAGCCAGTGGCCAGGCCTGTGAGGGTTGTGGGGTGCGTGAATGAGGGGTGAACAGATGGACAGCCACCTTTGCTTTATTTTCTTCTAGCTCTTTTCCTATGTGTTTATTTGCCTAGTAATTTTTGGTATAGATAGTATATAATGGATTTTTAAATTTTTTATTATAAAAAATATATTCTGCTTGTAGAAAATCATTGCTGACTTATTGCCTCTTTTTTTCTATGCTTATATTCTATATGTGAGTAAATTAAACAATTTGTTGTGATTTGGAGACATTATTAACAAGGGAGCATTGACTCATCCTACATGGAAAAATGGCCAAAGCTTGATGATAATTGATTATCAATGCAGTCCTTACCCATTAGCAAAATCTGCGATCCAAGTCACTCAATATTCATTTTAAAGATGCGGAAAATGGCTTACCTGAACTACTTTGCAATAAAATTGAACAAGTGCACCTCTTTAAAACCAATAGACAGGATTTGTTTTGTGAGCCTTTGTCCCCCATCCTAAATACAGACTGACAGTGGCACAGGTACTGCCGCCCCCGCCCGCCTGCCATGCCCACACAGGCGCCCTCATCCTGAGTTCTGCCCAAGCTGCCCCTGCACTCTGCCTCCTTTGGAGTCAGTTCCCAGCTAGCTGGATCTGGGTCTCGGGCTTTTCTCTCAAGAAGAGTGTGTGGATGGGACACATTGGAGGCTGTGGAGTGAGGGCATGTCTCTGTTGCATCCCTTAGGGCACTGCATGAATGCGCGTGGCGTGTCCCCAGCACAGTTATATAGGCGGGGGGGGGACACTTCACTCTGCTCATTCCTTCCTTCAGAGACCTGGTGAGGGAAGCCAGGGAGCTGCTGACTTCCTGAGAGGTAAGTGTGATCATTGAGGGACACAGGAGTAGCAGTTGCTGTGGCTGGTTCACAATACATGCTGAGCAGAGCCATACTAGCTGAACACTGAACACTAGCACAGCCTTTATTTCTATTTTCAGAAAGAAAGGCCATGATGATACTGGATATGGAAAATCTGCAAATTCCAGTCCAACGCCTGCTCTGTCTAGTCTATCTCACATTTCAAGGTTGGGTAGACACAAATTGAATTTTTTGGAGTGTCCCATTCAGTAAACAACAATAAAATTCCTCGTGATCTTACACGGTACTCAAAGTAACAGGCCAGTGTTGCCATGAGAGCTATTGCCTGTCTATGGACAGCAGTGATGTGGGAACAGTGGTCTCCCCTGTGGTGCTCAGTAAGTGATGCAGTTATACAAGAACGCTCTTGATTTGTATGTGGAAAAGGTCTATTTATGCATCACAGAGATAGAATGAAATTTCTAGGCTTTAATCTGTTCATCAGTTGCCTTTGTTCTGCAGGGTATGTGTGTTAGGATTTTTTCAAGATTCTTTCAAAACATTACATTAATCCCTAGTGTGAACAGGTCCTTTCCCCAGTTTATAAATGATGAAGCCAAGGGTCAGTGAAATCGAACCTGCCAGAACAAGCACCAGGCAGGGCGGGACCCAACCCCATCAACAGGCTCATCTCCCCAACCACACAGGAGTCTCAGATCCCCAACTCTGCAGTCCTCACAGACCCAGGCGCCCACTTCCTGATGAGTTAGTTACCTTGGTCACTTTATTATGTAGCAATTTGTTAACTGTTTGTTTGCACAGCCTCTATCCTTCCCAGTGAGTATGTTTCACTGGAGAAAGGGAAGGGTGGGATACCTTTCCTTGGAAGGTCTACATTTGCTGCTGGAAGATCCAGTTTGCTACTTATTACAACAAAAACTGTTAACAAAAATATACTAAAAGCTAAGCTGGTGATTCTATGATCAAAAATTGATTTAAAAATAATACGTTTCATGCTCATCTCTGTAGCCAGCCCTATCCTTATAAACATACACTTCAATATTTGAGTTACTTGAGAAAAACTGCAATTTAAAATCTGAGATTATGAAGCCCAGCTTGAAACTTCATAATGAAACATAACTTTTGGTGTTCTTTAACATTTGAACAAAAAGACTTTGAGTTGGAGATGCCAAAACAAATTGCAAAGGCTGCCTGCCCTTGACTGTTTAATCTAAAGACAGCTGTGAAATAGCTTTGTGCTAACTCAATTCTTTTATATTAAATAAGGGTAAAATGGAAATTGGTGATTTACTTGACAGATATTGGACCCTGAAAATTAAATAATTGTTCTAGAAACATTAGCTCAACACTGATTTGAAACGCCTGCTTTGTAATTAGTCATGAATGAAACGTATGTTTACTTCCATTGTGTTTTTTATATTGGAGTGACTTGATTATAAAGGAAAAATACAACCCACACATCTCTGCCACATCTGTGGTCCTCTCACCCTGAAACACTAGTTAGGTTGGAATTTTTAAACTCTGTTAGTCTTAGTTATGGATTTTTCTTACCATTCTTTCTAACTGGGCAAATCTGGTCCAATCTGTGTGTGTGTGTGTGTGTGTGTGTGTGTGTGTGAATGTATGGAGTTGGCAAAAAAATTCCTTTGGTTTTTTTCCCGTACAATGGCTCTAGTAGTGCTTAGTTCTCTTTAATTTTATTCAAAACACTTGTTAGATTGTATGATGATAGCTGTCATATCAGTGTGCATTTTTAAAAAACTGGTGAATTTTTTTGTAGCCATTTCAATATTAAAGATGGAAGAAAATACAAAATATTTTCAGCATATTATGCTCTATTATTCCAAGAAAGGTAAAAACACAACTGAAATGCCTAAAAAGATTTATGCAGTGTACAGAGAAGGCGCTGTGACAGATCGAACATGTCAAAAGTGGTTTGTGAAGTTTTGTGCTGGAGATTTCTCGCTGGATGATGCTCCATGGTTGGGTAGACCAATGAAAGTTGATAGCAATCAAATTGAGACAGTAATTGAGAACAGTCAATGTTCTACCATGCAGGAGATAGCCAGCATACATAAAATATCCAAATCAATACAGTTATTGGTGAACATAAAAAATGTCTTTTATTAAACAGACTTTGGCCAACCCAATATGTGTGTGTGATCAGATGGCATCTCCCACTGGTCTGTGACTCTGCTATCACAGGCCCAGTGCTGTGAGTGGAGAATAATGGCCTCCTGATCCACATGGTGACATCACATGAAGACAGAATCAGGGCGTCAGGTGGGGTGTCGTGAACAGCCATCCAGGGCGATTGCTCATATTTTTCTGTAAAATAAAAGACACATCATCATCCAGCGAGAAATCTCCAGCACAAAACTCCACAACCCACTTTTGACATGTTCGGTCCGTCACAGCACCTTCTCCATACACTGCACAAATTTTTTTTGCTTTTCAGTTGTGTTTTTACCTTTCTTGGAATAATAAAGCATAATATGCCAAAAATGTGGATTTTCTTCCATCTTCAATATTAAAATGGCTACAAAAAATTCACCAATTTTGATGTTTTTTTAAATGCACACTGATATGACAGCTGTCACAATACAATCTAAGAAGTGTTTCAAATGAAGTTAATGACAGCTAAGTGCTACTAGAGCCATCAACCAAACGAACATTTCAGCCAACCCAAAAGGACGACGTGGTTTCAGTGTTGTGATTGGTGCTGCCCAGATACAGAGTTAAAGTAAGTGTCCTGCCTCCCCCCGCCCCCCACCCTGGGGCGCCATCAGGGTAAGGATGGCTTCTGTCAACAGAGCCAAAAGCCTAAAAGCAGAGGAAAGCAAAACTCAGATTTAAACATTCTCTGGATCCTGATTACTTTTTTAAATGGAAACTTTAGATGCTGTTTTTTGAAGCACAGAGTGAGAGGGGAGGAAGTCTTTAATCACTACTGAGGGTAGGTCAAGAGGAAACATATTTAAGAAATATTAGATGCAAATACTTTCTGCTAGCAAGTGTTATTAAATAAGGGAATGTATTACTTTGAGACATTGAGGGGAGGAAATCTTTCTTTAGAAATCCATCAAAACCCTGTGACGTGAGCTCATCCCTGGGAAAATTAGATGTGATTTACCCAAAATATAGAAAATCACATCACTGAGCAGCTTGCCTAGCATTGAATGTCCTATGCAACAATGTTTACATTATATATTGTTAAAGGGAGCATTTTAAGTGTTTGTATTCAAGTTACAGCATCCCAAACAGTCTGACTCCCAGGCCTCGGTTTTAACTGTGGACAAGTTCTGTGACCTAACTCACCCACTCCAACCACCTCCCATCTGAAACTCACTTCCAGTCTTTAATAAAGACTACAAGAGACAGAAGGGGAATGCTATTAAAGTAATAATTTCTGCCCTGGCTGGTGTGGCTCAGTGGATTGAGCGCTGGCCTGTGAATCAAAGGGTCACCAGTTTGATTCCCAGTCAGGGCACACGCCTGGGTTTTGGGCCAGGTCCCTGGTGAGGGGCCCTCGAGAGGCAACCACAATTAATGTTTCTCTTCCTCTCTTCCCCTCTCTCTACAAATAAATAAAATCTTTTTAAAAAAAATTAAAAAACTGAAGTAATAATTTCTGATTGTAAATGTTCCACAATTTACTTGGAAAACACAAAGAAAATTTACCACTGTCCAATGACAAAAAGATAAGCACTATAAATACTATTTCTCCAGGATGTGCGTGTTCACTGTTCCCTCCACCGCTCAGATATGCATATTGTCTGCTAATCGGGGGCCTATGAAGCACCTACCACGATTTTCAAAAATTAAATAACCATCAGAAAAATTTTAAAGTCTGCGTGACTTGCACTCGCGGCAGCACTGAGTCGCGTGTGGGGCGTCTCTGTCAGTACACGTGGGGAGCTGAGAGCTCTCAGGCGAAGGGTTCCCACTCGGGTTACCTTTGGCGCTTGGAAAAGCACAGTTGCCGGAGAAAGTGAAGGACAGTACTCCTCAGCAGGGAAGAGATGGAGACGGGGCGGGGGAGGGGGCAGGGGGCGGGAACAGGAGTGGGGCGTCTGAATCCAGGTGGTGGGGCCTAATGGGACTGGCCCAAGCGCGCCGTCCTGCTAAGATGGGCGTTAAGAGAAACGCCCGCTACCCAGCCTTTGCCAGCCTGTCACGTGGGGCGTCCCCTCCAGCGCCGACGAGCGCCATCCACGGAGCAAAGGGCGTGGGGCCCAGGCTCGCTCTCAGCCTGGCTGCCACCGGGACTGGCGGGGCGTCCGGTCTGTCCTCGTGTTTCGGCCCCGGGGCGCGCGCCACCGACGCTTCCGAGTCTGAGGTCGGAACCGCGGGCGCCTCGGGCTTGCAGAGGAGCCGGGTCAAGGGGCCCTGGGCCCGCGGGGCCACCCGAACGCTCAGGGGAGCAGGATGGGGGCGTGAGCGCGTCCCCGGGTGGAGCCTTCGGGTTCGCCACGGCTGCCTGGGGGCAGGGGCCGCCTCCTCCTCCGCTTCGGCCCAGGCCCGCCTCCGTCGGGGGGAAACCGCAGGGCCTCAGCCCGCAGTTCTGCGTCTCCCGGGACCCGCTTGAGTTTGCGGCGGTGGGGGCGCGGCTCCCGCCGGGAAGCCAGACCCACGCTGGCCTCGGGGGCGCACAAAGTCCGCCATCGCGTCATCACCAGTGGAGTGTGGTGTTAGCGGCTGCATCATCACACCAACTGCCTAGTGTGGCGATGGCGTCATCACGCTAACAGGTTGACGTCAGCCAGCGCGTCATCGCACCGACGCAGTGGACCGCTCTCCGCTCAGTGGGCGCGGGCGCCCAGACAAGTCTCGGGGGCGGTGCACAATGGCTGAGTCAGCTGTGAGGTGGACCCCGAATGTTTTGGGGTCTTGAATATTACTTTGGATCCCTGAGAGTAAAGCGGGCCTCGCCCTGTCCCGACATTCAAGTCACAGAATCTGCACATTCGCGCCCTGTGGTCACAGAGCGCTGGGGTTTCCGACTGCGTGAAGTTTGTGGTCTGTTCGTCGCATGCGGGCTCCCGGGACGGGTGGTGGCGCGGCTCCTGCCCCGTGAGTAGCCTGTGCTCATCGTAGTGACCCCAGATCCTGGGGCAGGTCATGCAATTTTCTTTCTTTCTTTTCTTTCTTTCTTTTTTTTTTTTCAGAGAGAGGAGAAGGGAGGGAAAAAGAGCAATGTATGGTTGTCTCTCACATGGCCCTCACTGGGGACCTGGCCCGCAACCCAGGCATGTGCCCGACTGGGAATCCAACCGGTCTGGTTCCCAGCCCCCGCTCAATCCACTGAGCTACACCAGCCGGGCGCAACTTACTTTCTTTATTGAACCATCCAGCGTCTTCATCGCACCAACGCCCTTTTAATTTCTACCAGTGACGACCGGGCTGCAGGTGTTTCCAGAAGAAAACGCATTTGGGGCCTTTTCCATGATGGGGACAGTCGGGCATCAATCGCCCGTTGGCCCCTCGGCGTCGCTTGAACAAGCCCCACGTGACACGGACCTGTCACCACCTCACCACGACGCCACTGCCCTGGTCTTGCGGTTACAAGGCGCAAGAAGGAAAGAGTTCTCGGTGAGAACGCGCCGAAGGACAGCTGCTTGGGTGACACCAACGGAGCCGTCTCCGAGGGACGGTCACCGGGATGGGATCGAATGATACAAACGACAAAGCGTCCCCTGTGGCAGCTGGTCCCCACGCGAAGGGGATGGACGGGACGAGGCAGGGGGTCTCACAGTCCGCGGTGCTTTGTGTTTGTCCCAGAGTCGGATGCCCCTTCTGTGCTTCCCCGGCCGGTGTCCCCTCCGCAGGCAGAGGCGGGGCTCCCGTCCCCGTCCTGACTGTCACCTGAGGACGAGGTCAAAACCGAGTGGGGGCGGGGACAACAAGGGCCACAGAGAACCCCGCGCAGGCCCAACACTACTGCGGGCTCACCGCGCCCCCCACGACCCGCCAGCTGACACGTTGCCACCTGCGCCTGCCCGCCCCCAGCGCTGCCGCGGTGCCCGGACTCAACCGGGCGTCCTGCAGTTTGTAACTTGGGGACTGGCTCACCGCCGGGGGTGGAGGGAGGAATTGTATTTTTAGGAAAAAGGATCCCCCCTCCAGCAACAGCCGAGTCTGGCGCGGGGACCACTGTCCTCTGGCCATTTGTGAGGTCGAAGTGTGGATGTCGCCGGTGGCCCCGCGGCAATACCCACCCTCAACGCGGGGCCGGGTTGTGGAGGAGTTCAAGCTTCTTAAGAGCAACAAAGACTTTGTGACGCCACCTTCGCCTGTCCCCACACGCACTGGGCCCCCGTTTCCTGAGGCCGGCTGAGTGTAAATCACTGTGTCCCGTTTCTTGATGACCGCCTGCTTTGAGCTTTTGTTCCCTTAAAGTGGGATCGCACAGTGAAAGGGGCTGGGGATGAACAGTTTGACCCTTCAGGACAGTTCACGCGGTGGACAGCGCGCCCTGGTCGCCACCCTGGCTGAGGCCACTCCGCCCTCTCCCTCCCCCGTTTCAGCCCCGCTGCATCCGGACAATCTTGTGGACCACACAAGTGCCTCTCGAATTCACTGAAGTTAAAAGAGGACTAGAAGAGTCCAGTTAAGGACACTGGCGTTGGTCACATCTTTGCAAATCGGACTGCAAATCCAAATTGCTTTCTTTCAGCAAAACCGAGCAAAATACTGAATACAAAGAATTCAGCACTGGGACTGGGTATGAATCGTTGGCTTCTCGATTGCTCTAGGTTGTTACATTTTTCTTGGCGTTGTTTCTTCTAAAAAATAGTCTTCATAGTAGGAGATATTTCCAGAGGTGTTACCAGATATGATGCTTCTCTTGAAAGCGACTACAACACACACAACCAACATTCTTATACTCATATTCAAGGTGCTCTATCTAGAGAGTGCTTTTTAAAAGGCCTGTCACCTGCACAGTAATCTAACACACCACACTGCATGTACCTGAAGAATTCCTTACTTTAAAAATAAAATCCTATACACTCTATGATATCTTTACATTTACATGGAGAGTGGTTTAAGTCAGTCTTTGAATATGTACACAACCTTAAGTTTCTTGGCATACTTTTTCCTTTTGAAGGAAATTTCTGGAATCAGAAACATGCAGTTGACCCAAATACTTTACTGTTACTGGGCACACTTTGCTGAATTATTAAGGTGGTGCTCAGAGAGTACGGAAGGCTTGGGTTTTGACAAAGGAAAGCCTGGACCTTCCAGTGCATCATAAAGACAAAAAATCTCAGGAGAACACCAGCACTGGGGGTCTGACCCTAAATACTCTGCACCGTCAACTAGAGGAGCCCCTGGTGTGTGTCCCTAGCTCTGAGCAGGGTCTGTTCTGTGGTTACACAAGTCTCCACTGAGCCGCATTTCCAGAAAATCAATCCAGCACTTCCTAGCTAAACCAGCATTTTAAAACCACTTGTCTAAAGAGGTACTAAAATATAGGGCCCCCTGTTTTCCACTGGCTGCGGCAAGATGCAGATATGCAAGGTTCATGCCATCATTCTAGAGTTTATTTTCAGCACTTCAATCATTCCCTCAAAACCTTGCTTTCTCATTCTGTTTCATTCAAATTACCAGGAAAACCCTGCATTCACTCCCATGTGTTCCTCTCGTCTCCCCCAGCCAGCCAAAGCCCTGGAGGGTTTCCTCGTTTGTTTGGCACCAGTGACCATCACCTGCAAATCAGTGCTAATGTGTCTTCTGGCGTCCTTCTCTCCTGTCTTGTCTTTCACTCGACCCAAGTCTTTTATGAGGTTCTGATCCAGCAGGTTCGTGGTGCAGATGAGACCAAAGAAGGATGGGAGGTGGACGCTATCTTCTGGAGGGACTGGATATGTCTCTCTGCTTTTTAAATGTCTGCACCTTAACAAATGAAATCAAGCTGTTCTGAAAGGACTCGGAGGGAAAATAATGCTTTTAAATTTAGGGAATTTGTTTTAAAAGGTGGGGGAGATGCAAAACAAATATCAAGGAGCAAAGATCGTGGTGATTCCCAGATAATTTCAAGACAGAAGGAAGTCTGGCGGTTGGAGATCCACTTCAGGTGACAACCCGTCTCACGGGGCCCTAATTTTCACTTTTTACTTCATGCCTTCCAATCCTGCGGTTACCTCCCTGAAGAAAACGTTACACAAATCAAAAGCACTTTCATCTCCTCTTCTGAAATACAACTTGCTTCCAATTCCCACTAACCCAACAGGAAAGAGACACACAGACAATATTCTTTTGTCACCTTTCAACTCCTAACATTCCAAGTGCTCTGGCTTCAACCTTGTTTGCAGAAGGGATCTCAAGAGACTGCCTTGCAAGCTGGAGCCTGGATCCAAGCCGGCACCGCACACTCCTCTGGGGGCTAGGGGTTTTGTCCCTAGAAAAGTCAGCCAGGTCGACTAGAGGATGGGCATGAGCGCGGGCGGAGCTGAGAGGCCCTGGCGTGCAATTCAGAACAAGTTCCCCCAGAGCCCAGTCGCCCTTGAGATCTTTTTTTTCTATTGAAAGGCCGGGAGAATCGGGAGGACGGGCCCCTTGTCCCTACAACGCCCCCAGCGCAGAGCAGGGGTCACGGAAATGTCAGCGCAGCCCCTGCGCTTGCGGGACAGCCAGTCCGCAGCACCTCAGCTCCTGCCTTCCGTGCAGGAGGGCTCCTGGGGTCACCCTAAAAAAGGAGCCACGTCAGGGCCCAGAGCCTCAGTTTGTCAAACGTCCTGAGAAAGCCCCGCGTCCCTCTCCAGGTCCCCTCCTGGAGGAGCCTTCAGACACCCTGCCACGTCCAGTCCTTCACCCCGCCCCCCATAGGTCTCTGCAGAACTGAGCACGCTTGTCCCCACGTGCCCACTGGGCGCCACCCACACCTTGTTCCTCCCTTAACCTAGTGCTGCGGTTAAAATCGGTTACTGTTGTTGCGGCTCCCAGGAGGCTCTGCCCCTCTGGGGCCCCGCGGCACCAGGGCCGGCCGCGCTCCCGGGGGTCGGACCCACATCTGCGGGCTGGGGGAGGGGGCCCCGCCGCCTGCGAGCCCCGGCCCCCGCGGAGCTACTGAAAGGGAGCGGGCTCAGTGCGCGTGGCTCACGGCCCTCACGCGGTCCCGGGCGCGCGGATTGGCCAGCTGCGTCTGGCGACCTCCATTCATTAATAAATTAGCGGCACGCTCCA
>PVJI01001619.1:78621-145134 GCA_004026765.1 Micronycteris hirsuta | reverse complement strand
GACGCCGCCGGCCCGGGGCTGAGTGACAGACCGACACGCACCGCGAGCACACGCACGAGACCCGCGCGGGAGGAGTTCGCGTCCTGCCCCGGCCGCGCGCGCGTTTGGAGAGCGAGCTGAGAAGGTGTTTAACTTGGAGGGCGGTCAGCACCACGTCCCACCGCGTGCAAGCGCTCTTGGGTCGCTCAGATCTTTGTCGCGGGGCCTCTGCCCCTTCCCGGGCGGCCGCAGGAGCGGTGGGCTGGCGCGGGTTCCCCACGCGGGGCGCCGGGGGGGAGGGTTCCTCCCGAACTGGGCTCCTCTCAGTGCGCGCCCCCGGGATACCTTCGCATCTGCGTTGACGCCTGTTTCCTGTCCTTCCACCCCCCTCACCGGGTCCCGCTCCCTTCGGTAGGATGTTCGTGAAATCCGAGGCCTTGGAGGTGAAGGAGGAAGCGGACATGCTGGTACTGCTCGGCGCAGCCTCCCCTGCGGCAGCGCCGACACCGCAGCCGTCCAGTGCGGATGAGGACGACGAGGAGCGAGATGCGCCGGGAGGGGCGCGTCGGCCGCGCGGGGCCGGGCCCGGGGCGCGGCTGCTGGGCCTCGGGCACGAGTGCCGGCGGCGTCCCTCCAGAGCGCGAGTAGTTTCCCGAGGCGCCAAGACAGCCGAGACAGCGCAGCGCATCAAGAAGACCCGCCGGCTGAAGGCCAACAACCGGGAGCGTAACCGCATGCACAACTTGAACGCGGCGCTGGACGCCCTGCGCGAGGTCCTGCCAACCTTCCCCGAAGACGCCAAGCTCACCAAGATCGAGACCCTGCGCTTCGCGCACAACTACATCTGGGCTCTCACCGAGACCCTGCGCCTGGCTGACCACTGCGGCGGGGGTCTGCCCGGCCCGCTGCGCCCAGAGGCCACGCTGCTGAGCCCGGGCGGCGCCCTGGGCAGCGTGGGGGAGAGCCCGTCGCCCTCGTCCACGTGGAGTGGCACAGACAGCCCCGCGCCGCCTTCCTCCGTGCCCTCCACCTCCACCTCCCCCTACAGCTGTGTCTTCTCCCCCTCCAGCCCCGTGGGGTCTGATCGGGACTGCTGGCAGCCGGCTCCGCCCGACAAGCGCCGCTGCGCGCCTCGCCGCCCAGCGGTCCGGGAGTGCGCCTAGGCTGCGTCCCCGCCGCGCGCCAGGCCTCGCTCTGTGCTGTCCCCGCCTACCCCGCCGCGCCCCTCTCCGCCCCACTTCCCGCGCCCTGGAAACCGGCTCTAGTCCAGAGCAGATGCAGACGTCCGGCTTCTCCTCCGTCTGTCGGTCCCCTGGCGAAGGGTTTCCTTTATTCAGACGGGCCCTGAGTTATTGAAGCTGAGATGGAGACGATCGCCAAAAGGATGGTCGAGTGCGGGGGAGGGGGTAACGCTTCAAGGGCTAAAAGGACGCTGGGAGGCGGAGGAGGTGGCGGGTGTCGCCCCCCCTCCGCAGCACCGAAGACTCTGCGGTGGAGTGAGTCTCCGGGGGACGCATCGGGTCCCTGCGTCCCGTCCCCTTGGCTTCTGCATAGAGATGTTAATGTCGAGTAGAAAGAAACGCGTCTTAGCATCTGAATGACGTTACTGGTAATAATATTATCCACAGATTCGCGGTGCCTGGCATCTGCTCCGTTCCCAGAGCTGCCTGCGGGCTGTGGGAACTTCACCTGTCAAACCAAACTTTCCCTCTCTGACGTGCACTTTGTTCCGTTTCCCAGATTCGTCACAACACCTATTGTCCCATCCTTCTCTTTCCTTTTTCTTCTCCATTTTGCCATCTGTCTCTTATGATTTATAAGGGAAAAAGTTGTTTTGTTAGAGGGCCAGGTTAGAAGTCATTGTATAATTTGTAGGCTTTGTACTGATTGAATGCAAGCGTGGAAATCTAGGCTGAACTCTCTATCGAAAGCAAAAATGTGGAGGAAAAGGGAAAGGGGGGGTTGCTTCATGCATTATTTATCTCGACCTTTTAGGGGAGAGAGAACTCCCCTTTCTTTCAAGAGATTAAAAATAAATCAACAGACTGAAAACCTAAGCAGACACGGAGCTCTTTGGGGATCAGCCACACACGTGTTTCCCTCTATTTATTATAAAGAAAATTTTCATGGGAAAAGTATGTATTTTTTTGTATATTCTACAGAGTTTATTCTAGTATGTATTTACCTCTTGAAAAAATGAGAAAATTGTTCTTGTGATTAAGCTATAAATAAAATATCTAATTTTCATAATAATTGTAGTATTACAACTTTTTCCTGCTTGTGTGGTTTTCAGAAGAATAAGTTGTATTTTTCTGAAAGTCAAATTGAGTAGTGTACCTGTGTTTTCATCATTGTTTGTATGTTAGAATCACACTAATGCACAAGTCCAAGAAATCGCAAGGAGCTGAATTATATTTGAAATGCTAACACTGAGTGTAACTCAGCACAAACAAAACCTGGTTTTAAGAAATCAGTTTCTGAGCAAACAAGACTAGTTAAGGGAGGAAGGAATAATTAAATCATGATAAGCTTCAAAGTTCAGAAATCCTGACTTTAAACATTAGTGAAGGTGAAATTTCTTGGTGGAGTGTGTAGAAATTTGTTTTTACACTTAACTCTTGGAGTTTCAAGGGCCATCTGTAAGCTGCAGGGATTTGGTGGTGCTTTCCAAGGGCCCCTTCCAGCACCTGCGAGTAACTGACTTTAAAGTCCTTATTGAAAGCTGATGCACTTTTAACAAGCTTGTTGGTCGGAAAAGCAAACTACCAGAGAGAAGGAAATATTCAGAGTGCGCTGAAAGAACAGCTCAGCTTTCCAATCATCTTTGTTAAAATAATTACATAGTCAAAATTCCTCAAAGAGAAAGTGAAAATGTTTTCCTAATCTCCAAGACACATAATTCTAAATCTTGCACTTCAATCTCCAAAGCAGAGATAAATGACCTTTGAGTGGCCTTGGGTCAAGGATGACCAAGGCTGACCACATTTTAGGTTGGAGCCCCTTGAGGGAGGGTATCCATGACAACACAAGCTAAAGTAAATCACGTTTGCAAAGAAAAGTTGGTTGTTAGGCCTCCCCCGCCCCATAAATTTCATATCTTCTTGTGATTTGGGCCAAACCCTCCACTTTGCACAAAGCTACCAGTATTTTTCCTGAGATGTCTCTCTGAAACTCCTCCTGTCCATCCATATGGAAAATACGAAGTGTTCAATATCTTACATAACTTCACTTTTCTTTTTAAAATCAAAGGAAGAACCACCCCAGGGTTTGTCTGCTTGTCAAAGCTGGACATAAGAGAGGCCTGTTGGAAAATGCCTTCTCCTTTAAAGATTGTCGTCTTATTATTATCTGATAGGAGAAAGTATTTCTCTCACTTCACTTAAGTTACCAGTATTTAAAAAGCCAGGCTAGCAAGCAAAGCAACCGTAGTGTGAGAGTTTAGAAGCATCAGCGTTTCAATGCTGAACAGCTGCTCTGGTGAGGAGGCCCTGGGGGCGCCCGTTGGAAACTTGCGGGGATGCGGTTCCCGGCCCAGGTCTGTGGCCGCAGCCCCCCAGGCGGAGTGACTCTTCTAAGGCGAACGGTGACACGGAGGACCTAGGCGGAGACGCCTGAGTGCGGGGATGGTCCAGGGACCGCCCCCCGCCCCACACCGCCGACAGAAGTCCGGCAGCCAACTCGGCCGTTTCTCCGGTGGCAGGGCCCCGTCCAGCGGACCTTACAGGTAGGTCCCCAAACGCGTCGGCAGCGCGCCACACGTGCCACCTGCGATCTGCGCGCGGACTGTCCCGTGCGCGTCCGGAGCCGACGTCATCTCACACTAAGCCGGCGCCGCTGTCTTTCTGGAGTCCCTTTGATCGGCAGCTAAGAATGAAGTTTCGGCCTCACACGCACTGGTCCCCACCCACACCCCGCGGCGTCCTGTCCCTTCTCGTCCGTGTCGCCCCTTCTTCCCCTGGCGGTGACAAGCCGGGTCCGTCTACGCCCCACGCTCCACCCCTGGTAGCTCGCTGACGACTAGCTTCTAACGCGGCCGAAGGGGAGCAGCCACCCCGGTGGCCCGACCTTCGCCGCGCAGCGCCACGGCGGGTTCTGAGCTCAGTCCCGCGTCCCGCGGCGTCGGCCGTGCTCTTGTGCTCTGCGGCATGGCCCTTGTTCAGGCTCACTTCTCCCTCGGCAGATGTTACATCTATCCCGCCGGCCACCAGCTAGGGGAAGGGGCGGCGAGGCCCGGGCTCCCGGGGTCCTAATGGCCGCGCACCCTCCGCGGGGTGGCCCTGGCAGGTGTCACTTCGGGCGCGCACACCTGGCGCAGCGAGCCACGCCCCGCCCGGCCCCCGCTGGTTAAATGAGGCCGCAACCCGGGTCGCTCCCGCGCTGGGCTCCGAAGCCTGAAAGTCTCGGCGTCCGGTCCAAGAAGGAAGATGTGTGAATAGAGACTCGGTGAGGCTGAGCGAGACCAGTGACACGGGGCTCCCGCGCTGTCGGTCGCTCCAAGGGGTCTGTGGGGCTCACTGTGTGATAAACAATCCCCTCCACTTTATTTTTCTTAAAAAGTCGGTGTTTGCACAATCACCGCTCCGGGCACCGAGGCAGCAGCGCGGATATACGGGGAGGTCAGCTGTTGATTCTTTTAAGGACCCACTTTAATGATTAAACTTAAGCACTCTTCCCAAAAGGGAGGGGGTGACGGACGTTGACTATCCCCTCCGTTAGGAGGCTCTGCGTCCTGCGCGAAGCCAGGGGTCGGTGCGCGTCCTGGGGGCTCGGAGGTGAGGGGCTGCTCCACCCGAGGAAGTCCGGTCCCAGCACCGCACTTGGGAGGTTTCAGAGAGTCCCCTCGTCTGGGACCAGAACAGGAAAACCGGGTGGCGGTGGCTGGGCCTCTATTCCTGGCTGGGTGTCAGGGTGATTGCCGCAGCGAAGACTGTTAGTCCCCTCGGTGCCAGCGTCGCCGGAGCCGGGAGAAGACGCGAGGGCCTCTGTCACACACTTGCTTCAACAGCCGCGCCAGCGCGACAGGGACTAGGCAGCCTGGACCACTGACGGGGGACCCGACGAAAGGGCGGGACAGGACAGGCGCCAGGGACCTGAGAGCCAGGGAGATGGGAACACAGAGAGGAGGCGGCACCGAAGTGTGATGCAGCCGTTTCCCCCTGCCCCCGCCCCCACCCCACCACTGACCTGGTTCTTCCAGTGACCTACCAAGTCGGGGTCAGCTCATTATCAATGCTGTTTTTACTTATCTTTCGCGTTTACTGTTCAAGGCAGTAACTGTGAGCATTCGCCTTTCTTCATACCCAGCGTCTGGCAAAAATCAAAGTTCTTAAGAAATAGAAAGACTTGGGATCCAAGATTCCTCCTGATGGGAACACACTTCACGGTGTTCATTTGGGTTAGTTCATGTGAGCTGGGTGGACACTGTGCTGTGTGTGTATTCCAAAGACCCCAGAGACACAAAGTGAAAGTTATTTCAAAGGACACACGTCCCCGTGGGTGGGACCGCGCTGGCCTCTCGGAGTCCTAGGGTCGGGTGTGCATCTGCTCCGGTCCTGTTGCGTTTGCGCGGACTGGGGGCGCACCTGGAGCCAGTAAACAAGGGCGCAAAGAACCGACACCTTTCCCCTCTCTCACGAGGTGGAAAACAACTAAGGAAAAGCGCTGCAGTCCGTGGAGAACGGAGGCAGGAACCTTCCGAACAGGCAGAGACCTGGCGACAGTTCCCATGGCAGCAGCTGGCCATAAAGCCTAATTCCTTGTGACAAAGAGGTCATCTTCCTTTTCAGATGTGCTTGTGGTTCCTCTGCGCATTGTATTTTCCCACAAAGGCTTCTCTGCCTTGCCAGGGCTCTGCGGGGGACTCGGAGTGGGGGGTGGGGTGGGGGTGGTTCCCACCTCCCCGGTATGAGAACAGCAGAAGAGCCCGACTGGCACTAGGGGGTGACTGGCGGCGGACACTGTCATCACTTTCTTCCCCAAGATCACAAGACACAATCTTGCTCTGCGTTGAAATGGTTTTAAAATGAGGGCTCCTGAGATACCTTTACCGGTAATTTGATTTTGCATTTTTTTCAACCTTTTACTTTTACTGAAACACCACATGCAAGCCAATACAAGAAGATGGATTTGTTGTGAGGACATGATTAATTTATTTCCTTGCCTTAGTTTCCAGATAATTCTGGAAAAGAAATCAGATGAGGTAAGCCTTAAACACCTATGAAACTGCCCTGGCTGATGTGACTCAGTGGATTGAGCACCAGCCTGCAAACCAAAGTGTTGCCAGTTTGGTTCTCAGTCAGGGCACATGTCTGGGTTGTGGGCCAGGTCCCCAGTAGGGGGTATGTGGATGGCAACCACACATTGATGTTTCTTTCTTCCTCCCTTCCCCTCTCTCTAAAAATAAAATAAAATCTTAAAAAAAAAAACACCTGTGAAACTATGGGGAGGGAAGTCTAATCATGAACTTAGGCAAGTATTGTATTGATACATTAATATTCCTTTCATATCACAGTGTCGAGAATGGTCAACATGTTTTCTTGAATCAAAACTGTGTAAACTAAAATATTTTTCTTGACTCTCAAAATCTCAGGGCAGCCTCTTAGAAGTAGGCAAGGGAGAAAGTATGACTTTCCTGGCAGGGCAAGAGAGCAGCTCCGGAGTCCTGGGTTCAAGTCCACATTTCTCTGGGATCTTGGGAGATTAGTTTACTCCTGCAGACACTGGGCAGTGGCTCTCCAGCGGGACGATCACTGGCTACTGCCCTGGACGCTCCTGGCCTTGTCTGTAGACTCTCATGTCCATCTGCCCACAGCCTCAGTCTGGGACGTTCCAGAAAGGGCACAGTGAAAAATGAGTTTCATGTTTTTGCGGGGTGGGGGGGTTGTGAGCAAATAATTAAAAGGGTTTCAGTTCTCCTTGAATGGAACTAGTCAGGAGTCGTAGCTGATGCTGCTGTCCTATGATGGGGAAGGTTTTCTAGGCTTCCCAGAGTATTTTCAGAGCACAGTGGTTCCGGGCTGCAGAAGCTCTGGTGGGCTACTGAAGGGCTGGCCAGGGGTGCCCACCCCGCTGTCCCAGTGCTCTGAGTCTCTCGGACCCTCAGCCTCCCTCACAGCAGGTGAGGTGGTGATGATACACTAGGCAGCAGGTGGGAGCCAGTCCTGATGGGGCCAAGTCTGATCTTGGCCTTCTTGTAACCACTGCTCCTGTCTCTTCCCCCAAAGGAGACCAATGTTCGATTTTCTTCAGTAGCTCTCTTTTCCTACCCCAGTAAAACCAGGGGTGTTACGAGATCTGGGACAAGGAGGCATCATACATAGATGGCATCACGACTGTTTTATTTACGGCACACTTTTAGAAATTTTAGAAATTTTTAGCATGTTGGAAAAGATTGGGAGTCTGTGAGCAAAATGAACAAGGAGGCTTTGGTCCCACCACATGGGACACTCACTGTGTTTCCCAGAATCTGTAACATTGGCAGCCTCGGGCAGCTGTCCTCCCACCTGGCATCACTGTGAGAGCAGAACAGGTCTTGTGCTGATGGTGCCCCCGCATACACGAGGCAACATGCATGTGTGTTCTGGTAGACATGCTTTGCGTTGTTCCTACACATCTCTGCCACTCTTACTCAAAGCCTGTCACTTAATTTCATTGCACTGCCTATTGTGGAGTGTTCCCCATCTCTGCCAGCATCTGAGGTTCCCACTGGGGCTTCCACAGGCCCCTGGCAGCCAAAGTATCAAACCTGCTTGAGCTTCTGAGTGGCCATGTGAAGAGCAGTGGTCCTGTGAGACACCCAGTGGGAGCTTCCTGAGGGAGAAAACCTTGGGAGTTAAAAGCCACTAAGATTTGATGATTGTCAGTGCATAAGATTGTGCTCAAATTAATATGGGTCTGTCTTTATCTGAGGACTACATAACTTATTTGTAGCAAAAAAAGTCTTACAACCAACCAAAACTTGGTGCTTCACCTCTGAAAAGTTTGAAGATTCTGTTATAAACACTCTTTTTGTTTGTATTCATTGGCTATGCAACAAAACTTTAATGCCTTGACGTCTACAGCCATCCTAAGAGTGATTTCTAAGGAAATCATTGTAATCATTTTTGAGTGTACAGTTCAGTAGTGCTAAGTGTATACACAGCTCTGGGCAGCCAGTCTCCAGAAAGTTTCACTCACAAAACTGGGACTCTGCACCCCTGAAACAACCAGCCATTCCCCTTCCCCAGCCCTGGGCACCGCCAGGCTTCTGTCGCTATGAATTTGAGGGCCTTGCAGACCTTATGTAGTAACAGCTCTTGTTATTTTTTAAAGCATGAAGTGTCCCTATGCCCATTTTTCTCTGTGTCCAAAATAGGTGGAAAACCGACACATTTAGTTGCCTTTTATAACTGTGTCTTTAAAATGGAAGCTGGGCCGTGGCTGGGGGGGTCAGTTGGTTGGGACATTGTCCTGTTCACCAAAAGGTTGCAGGTTTGATCGCCGGTCAGGGCTCATTTCTAGGCTGTGGGTTCGATCTGGGATGGGGCACAGTACAGGAGGCAACTGATAGATATCTCTCTCTTTACCTCCCTCTCTCCCTTCTTCCTGCTCTAATATCAATGGACATGTCCTTGGACAAGGATTAAAATAAAGTAAAAATGGGAGCTGGAGGCTGGAGAAAGCAGCCAGCTGTCCCTCACCCGGGACAACAGTCACATTGACGTCTGAGACGTGCGGTGTGCTTGAATCTGGTCTCGTTTTTCGTTCAGCGCTGTGCTTAGCAGAAGCTCATAATTCTAGGTGGGGAAGAAAAGCAAACTTTTAAAAAAAGATTTTTAAAATCTTTAAAAAACATTTAAAGCTCCTTTGAGGCAGAGGACGACGCTTCTGTGATTCAGAGACTCCTGTTCCCTCATCTCCCTCCACTGTGAGAAGTCTCTGATCTGGGTACCTCCCCCGCCCAGGTCTATCTACACATCACACAAGTGATTTAAAATTGTCCTTCTTTGGGGGGAAAACAGATTAAGCCTCGGCTCCCCATGAATAGCTCTGCTCTATCCTTTTTAATAAAGAAGAGTTAGACTGGACCAGTGCCGATGGCATATTTACCTTCATGAGCCAAAAAAAAAAAAAAAGAAAAAAAAAGTTAATTACTGCTCGGAGCAAGTTAGTCCGGCTGTCCTGAGCTGCCTTTTATTACTTGCTCCCTTCATTAGTTTCCCTCCCTGGGTTTGCTGCTAATAGCTGCCTGGTCGCATCGGCTCAAAGCTGCATCTGTGCCCTGAGCAGAGAAGCGGGACCCTAGCCAAGAGGGTGGAGCTGGGGCGGAGCGGCTGTTTGCACATTGGCTCCTGTTAGCAGGACGCCTGGCTTACCCACAGGGCACGGAGGTCGTGGAGTGTGGCGGTCGGCAGGGCACCCAGCACTGCATGGTGCTTGGGAGTCCTGCTGGCCCCTGGGAGCAGGGTGCCCCTGGCATTGGCCAGAGAGACGCCTTTTCTCAAAGGCTGATGGCTGCACCAGTGGGTCACTGAACTCTGTGGAACAGAACAGGAGTCCAGGCCTTCTGGCAAGTTGAGAAAAGTTTTACTTCTCAAAAAAGTCAATGTTTGACCGAAGACCCTGTTGCCTGTACCACAGTGTGGTTGATGGTTTGATAAAGAACTGTGTGGAGAAAAAAAACATAGCATCTCTCTGTGGAAAGCTGAATTAGTTTGTTAGTCTTCTGAACTCTTCTTTATTGATGAATGATTGACATATAACATTGTATGAGTTTCAGAGGCACAGCATACTGACTCGATACAAGCACAACTCAGAGGTGCTGCGGGTTCATTTCCAGACCCCCGCAATAGAGCAAATGTTACAATAAAACAAGTCATGTGAAGTTTTTATTTCCCAGAGCATATAAAAGTTGTTTATACTATACTACAGTCTATTCAGTGTACAACAGCACTATGTCTAAAATACAATGTATGTAATTTAATTTAAAAGTACTTCATTGCTAAAAATGCCGATCATCCTCTGTACCTTCTGTGAGTTGTCATCTTTTTGCTGGTGGAGGGTTGGCCTTGACATTGGTGGCTGCTCGCTGACCAGGTGACTGCTGGCAGCTGGGGTGGCTGTGGCAATTTCTTAAATAGGACAACAATTACTTTTGCTCTGTTGGTTGACTCTTACTCTCAGAAAGATCCTCCTGTAGCGCGGGATGCTGTTGGATAGCATTTTACCCACAGTTGATCTCCTTTCAGAATTGGAGTCAGTCCTCTCAAACCCAACAGCTGCTTCATCAACTAAGTTTGGGGAATATTGTAAATCCTTTGCTGTCATTTCAACAAGTTTCACAGCATCTTTATAAGAAGTAGATTCTATCTCAAGAAACCACTCCCTTGGCTCATCCATGAGAAGCAACTCCTCATCCATTCAAGCTTTATCCTGAGATTGTAGTGATTCAGTCCCATCTGCAGGCTCCATTTCTAATTTGGGTTCTCTTGCTGCAGTTACTTCCTTAATGAAGTCTTGAACCCCTTGAAGTCATTCATGAGGGTTGGAATCACCTTTATCCAAACTCCTGTTAAGTTGCTATGTTGGCCCTGGCTGGGTAGGTCAGTTGGTTGGAGCATCATCCTGACACACCAAGGTGGTGGGTTTGATCCCTGCTCAGGGCGCATGCACAGGTCAACCAATGAATGAGTAAATGGGTGGAGCAATGTGGCAATGTTTTTCTCACTGTCTTCCTCGCTCTAAAATCAATAAATGTAAAAAATAGTTGCTATGTTGACCTCTTAACACAAATCATGAAGGTTCTTAATGACATCGGAATGGTGAATTCTTTCCCCAGGTTTTCTTTTTTTTTTTTAAGATTTTATTTATTTTTTTTTAGACAGAAGGGAAAGGAGGGAGAAAGAGGGGGAGAGAAACATCATTGTGTGGTTGCCCCTCATGTGGCCCCCACTGGGGACCTGGCCCACAACCCAGGCATGTGCCCTGACCGGGAATCAAACCGGCGACCCTTTGGTTCACAGCTCACGCTCAATCCATTGAGCTACACCAGCCAGGACCTTCTCCAGGTTTTCAATGGACTTTGTCCAGCTCTATCAAATGAATCATTATCTGTGGCAGCTATAGCCTTACAAAATGTATTTTCTTAAATAATGTCTTGAAAGTTGAAATTACTCCTTGATCCATGGGCTGCAGAATAGATATTATGTTAAGCAGGCATGAAACCAACATTAATCTCATTGTCCATCAGAGCTCTTGGGTGACCAGGTGCCTTGTCAGAGAGCAGCCATATTTTGAAAGGAAACTTTTCTTCTGAGCAGTAGTCCTCCGCAGTGGACTTAAAACATTCAGTGAGCTGTGTGGTAGACAGCTGTGCAGTCACCCAGGCTTCGCTGTCCATTTGCAGAGCACAGGCAGGTAGACAGCATCATTCCTAAGGGCCTCAGGATTTCCAGATGGTAAGTGAGCATCGGCTTCAGCTTGAAGTCACAGTTGCATTCGCCCCTCACAGGAGAGCCAGCCTGTCCCTGATGCTGTGAAACCAGCACCTCTCCTCTCTGGCTGCGAAGGTCCTAGATGGCATCTTCTCCCAATACAAGACTGTTTTGCCTGCATTGAACATCTTGTTTAGTGCAGCTGCCTTTATGAATCATCTTAGCTAGATCTTCTACATCACTTGCTGCTTCACCTTGAATATTATGTTATGTTATGGAAATAGCTTCTTTCCTTCAACCTCATCAACTAACCTCTGCCAGCTGTAGACTATTCTGTGGCTTCCTCGCCTTTCTCTAATTCTTTTAGGGTGATACTATTAGTCTTCTTTTAACCCTTGCGTAGTGGTATAAAGGAATGATTCTGAGCCCTAATTGCTATGGCTCAGCGAGGTGGGCATTGTTCCCACAAACCAAAAGGTCAGCAGTTCAATTCCTGGTCAGGGCACAGGCCTGGGTTGCTGTCCAGGTCCCAGGTTGGGGGTGTGCAAGAGGCAACCAATGGTTGTTTTTCTTGTACATCAATGTTTCTCTCCCTCTGTTTCTCCCTCCCTTCCCCTCTCTCTACAAATAAATAAAATCTTAAAAAAAAAAGAATAATTCCAAGATTAAGAAAAAAAGCAGGAAGTGAGAGCAGTGTTTGGTTACAGGAAGCTTAAGTGCCTGTTTTACTTGTGGGACGTGCCCGTAATCTCAGTAATGCTCTCCAGGTCTGGCCAAAGGAGGAGTTGCACTCTGTAGTTCATGACACTTGAAAAACAGCCTTTTTATTGCACTTAGAACACCTGGTTTCTGAGCCACGACCAATCAACCAATCATAGGCCTGCTTTGTGTTTTATTTTTAAAATAGTTTGTGCTTTATGTGAAGCATATCATGCAATAATGCATGTAATGTAGGTTAGCAACATTTATCGATCATCTTTAAAAATCAGATCACGGACGCATTCTGGCTGCATAGGAAGAGAGCCCTGCTAGAGGGAAGAACCATCCTTGGCACCGGAGGCCAAAGGCCGAAGGGGGTCACTTTCTCTAGAGTTATCACATTGGCAGATACATAAAATAATGACCAAACTCAACATCAGCACAACACTGGGGACAGTTTTTTGTTTTTTTACCAATTTTAATTTGTGAACCAAAAATAGTTTAATTGTGTTAAGTAAGCACTAAAATAAAAATCATAGGAAATGAGGGACTGGCTGTCAGTAAATGGTGAAGCACTTGAGCATTTTCACTTTTTCTCCAGACAAAAAAAAAAAACAAATAACAAACAAACAAACAAACAAAAAAACCTGTCCACCCAGGAGCTAATCCATTTTCCACACTCATTACCATTCATATGAGTCTTTTGAAAAACAAAGATGTCGGCATAGCTCTTTCCAGTGTCTGAGAACGCCTTTCTTATTTGGTTCTATAAATTAAGAGGACCCTCTGGATCTAATTAAGAGATTTTTCACCTGCCATCATTCATTCAAGCAGCTCACAGACATGCATGGAACACGTGCAGGGTGCAGGGCGCGATGTGAAACACTGTATCACACCAAGCGTGGTGCACAATGGGCCAATCATAAAACTGCACTCTCAATTCATCTTGTGAGTTTTAATGATTCAGTTCTCTCATTCAACAAGGCCTCACTGACGGCCGGGGCCAGGTTGGCCTCGGGGCTGACACACTGAACTCGGTCCCGCTGTCACGTGCTCCTGAGTTAATGGGGAGGCAGACACATAAACAAGTAATTACTGTGCAATTGAGGTCCTGCCACAGAAGTTTGTGACAGTGTAAGGAAGCCTCTGTGTGTGATTGAGTGTGTGCATATGTGTGTCGCTGTGTGCACGGGCACATGTGTGTGTGTGTCTGTGTGTGAGCCTCTGTGCGCTTGGGCCTAGGGTGGAAAGGTAGGTGTGTCTTCTCACTTGTTCCCTCCGTCCCACAGCTGAGAGGGGCAATAAGGGTCAGTTCTACTTAAAGTTGTGGACAGGGATCTTACCGGCTGAGGAGCGGCCATTCAGTCTGGATTTTTAAAAGGTTTCCCCCCACAAAAGTGGGTATGTTTCCTTAAAGCTCACACTGTTGCATTTAGACTTAGGTGCCCGTGGCTCTCTGAACCTTACCTCTCTCCATAAACACATCGTTAGGGTGGAAAGAGAAAACAACTCTCGGGTTATTTCGGAGGGGCGAAGGGAACCCATTTTAAGCAGAAGGGAATAGATAATTTTTTCAAAGGAAACACTCCAATAAATATGTAAACCTTAGCAGTCTCTTCTCTTCCAGCAGGTGTATGAGTCAGCTGTACCAGACTATGAAATACTTCCTGAAAACAATATTTTCTTGATAGCTGGGTTGATTTCAAAAATTATAAAACATTTTCTTCAAGGATCTTTTCAGTTCATCTTTCAGTACCTGAGATCCAATCTGGGTCGCAGGTGTTCTGAGCACGGCATTTTTCATGCCTCTTCAAGAGCTGCCAAGGAAGTTCAACAGTTGATGTCTGCCACATGGCCAAGCACTTAATTCCTACTGATCTGTACTTTATTTAATTCTTAAAGTTATTGATGACAAAGACTGGCCTTCTCCTGACATCGAGGGCAAGTTAGAGATGTCTGTATTCTAATCATCAGCTGCTGTGTGGCCACGACCAACAGCAAGAGGCTGCTGGCCCATGCAGGGTGCATTTGCCCTGCCATCTGGGTCCCTCTGGTAAGCCCAGAGTGGAACATAGTGAAGCTGATACTTGGTGACACACTTTCCGAGAAGCCAAGTTTAATCCACCTTGATATGAGATCCTGTCATCTTGAGAGGCTTGGGGATGATGCTTGCTGCGTGTGTGTCCTTGCTCAGCTCAGATGGTACAGAGGCCATGCTGTGGGGACTCAGAGACGTGAGGCAGCAGGGGGGATGGGCAGACCAATTTGGCGGGAGGTCGTGAAGTTGCACGGAACTGTGATGGTCTCTCAAATACCCAGCTCAGTCTGGAAGCCCTAGGACTTTGGCATTTCAAATTTCCTTTGCTGGAACAATCTATGGCTTTGAGTTTTTGCAAAGGCCCCTGGGCTCCATCGCTCTGAACATTTACATGCATTGCAGGGTCTTCCTCGTGTTTCTGTGCTGGGCAAGCAGGCCTGGCCAGCTCGGCTCTGGCACTAACACGCCCTGGAGGCCGGGAAGGATGCAGCTGGCCAGAGGCTGCTGTCCCTGGGTCCCATGCCCGCTGATGCAGGTGGCTCATGGACCTCGGTCCGGCCCAAGGGGACACTGCACACACCCCAGGTGCCCGCCTAGAGGGAAGGTTCACTACTGAGAGCCAGTCACTGTGGGTCCTTCTGTTATTTGGAAAAGACCATGTCAAATGTCTAACAAAAGTATTTCTACAGTCCCTTGGCGTTTTGGTGGTTTGTGTGGGAAGTGGAGGCTAACTCTGGTGTCAGTGCTTCAAGGGGTGCATGGCTGCCCTTTGCTGTGACAGGACATTTCTAGAACACACAGGCAGTGAGAGAGGGCATGTTTGAAAATTCAGTTAAAGGTAACAAAATAGAGCACTCTTTGATTCTAAATCCTTTTCACTAGAAAAATGGCCTGTACTTTAAGAGAGAATTTAGCATGTCAAAATATGCACCAAATATAAATAATGAAGACATTCCTGATAACAGCACTGCTTCAAGTCCACTAGAACCTGGAAGGAATTGCAATTCTTTCTCTGTCACCTGTATCATTCCCAGTGTCTAAATGGCAAAACACAAATTAAACTTTGACATTATTTTAAGTTTTAAAAAATATTTAATTAGATATTTTTCTTACACTAATTTTAATCAATGTACTTATTTAATATAAAATTTAACATTGTATTTTTCTTCTTGCTTTTGAAAATCAGTTCTAAAAACAGCACATACCCTAGAGATTTAATTATTTAAAAAATACTATTTTCTGTAATATGATAAACATTTGCTTTGGCTTGGTTGTTAAAGGCTACACCCCCGACTTGCACTGTGAGATCATTTCTGTAGGAGATTCATGCAGGATTTTATTCCTGTGTGGACCATGCCATGGGTAACCATGTTAGTAACCCAATACTGTAGCAGCAGGACCCCTGGTGCCCCCCAGGAAGTGCATCACCACATCCCTGTCACCTGAGGGGGCAGCCAGACCAGGAAGGGGGGGCCATGTCTTTGGGATGACCTTGTGCCTCCTTGGCAAGTGGGTACTGCTTCGTGCCATGGTCTGTGGGGGAGATGGGGAGATGGAAAATGACATCCTGGGTAAGTTTTCTTGTGAAATTCTGTTTTCCACCTTCCCAGCTTCTGTAGGGCTCCCCTGCCTGTGAGGGGAGCCCTTTGTCTGGGCCGCACAACAAGATAACCCACTTAATCTTCTGGGAGCACGTGAGTCGCCAAGTGCCGTTTAATCTGCAGAACACTGGGGCAGTGCCCTGTCACAGGCTGGCCTGACTTTTCCATGAGAAAGTGGCTCCCTGGGCCAATGATGGATTGCTCGTTCTCTTTAAACAACAGCCAAGATGGCGAAGGCCCCGGGGGGACAGGCTGAGTGCGGTGGGAATGGGCAGATCCGACGCGGTTCAAGTTCACCTGACAAAGCCACCGCTCTGAGAAAGGATTATTCACACTGGCTTTATGTGCTGAAAGCACGAGCTCCTGGCACAGCTGCGAAGCTCGCTCACGCGCCGCTTATGCACCATAACAAAGAGATTTGTTTTTCTCTCACTCCCCCGCACCCGCCTCCCACACTTCACACCTAGTCTGCGCAGGGTTTCCATGGATGAGTCTGTGTGTGCAGACGCTGACAACAAGCTCCGCCTCCCACAAGAGCAGGGCCAGACCTTCCGGACATCCAAGGGACAAAACCAGTCTCCTCCAGTCTAACTCCACCCCTGAACTTAGCTTTTTAAATACTGTCATCTCACAACTCCACAGGCAAAGGATTAAAATATAAAGTCATTACTTAGTTCAATTTAGAAAAGTGATAATGGAATTTTTGTAAAAACAAATCACTTGAAGATTTCCCAGTATCAATTTTGCTATCAGAAAGAAATATGAAAGACTAGGGAAGAAATTAGAAACATTAAAGACATCACTTCCCTGATTATACCAAACACCCAGCTCACATGCAAAATCCCTGCTGGTCTCCAGATGCTGTTTTGTCATTGGTTTCTCGTCCCACTTTCAGGGGACAGACCAACCCAGGGGAAGTGGCCTCGGTCAGCGCCTCCAGCATGAGTCCCCCCCACCCCGTGGATAGCGTGCCGCTTGCAGTCACCTGGCCCAAGTCCATTTTGTTAATGCAAGACAGAGATTTCCCAATTCTATCATTGCTTTATGCCCTGTTTGCAAAGAGCTTATAACCATGAATTGAGTTTCAATTTTAAGTCACTTTTTCTGTATCTTTTGATATTATAATATGAGTTCCTCCCTTTATTTTGTTAATAAGATAATTTCCCCCATTTCTTTAATAAACTTGTTAGTATGGGTTCTTCAAGAAGCAAATCCCAAGAAGGGATTAGACACACAGGACATGTATTGGGGGAAAGGACTGTAAGGGACGAATGGTAATTGCATCAGAAGCAGAGAGTCTCCACAGGGCCTCGCACTGGCATTAAACGTGGGCCTGAAACGACTGACACTCATCAGCTCCCCTCACAAATCACAGCCCAGATCCTGCCCTCCAGGACCAGGCTGTGTCGAGCCCAGTGCACCTGCAGGAGAGACCGCGGCCCACGGCTGTCAGCCCCCAACCCGTGCCGCCTGCGGCTGGTTTGGGCTCTCAGTGAACGGCCTGGTCAGAGACAGACGGCGGCAAATCTCATTGCAGTCCACATGCTGATGGTTGAAGAAGTAAGAAATGCCCCGTCTTCCAAAGTTGGCAGCAACGCCTTTCTGATCGGCAGAGTGGATCTGGGGGTCTGTCAGGTAGATGAGCCCCTTTCCATCACCAGTCACCCAGCCTGGAGGGGGAAGAAGCATGCCTGAGAGCAAGGTCTGCTGTGCATGTCAGCGAAGCATTTCGGGAAAACTATGTATGGGCTTAGACACTTACAACTTGGTCACTCTGCGCTCTACATTTAATGCATTTCCGCTAAGGGATTTCATATTAAGAAGTCCAATTACTGTTTTTAAGAAGAATTGAATATTGGATAATTAAATTTGTCATATATGACACAACCAAACCACTGATTTTCAAGGAATTACAGAGCAATAAAATGTACTTATGTAATTACAAAAAATCACAATATTGAATGGTTTTCTCATAATTCACACATTTCTTTAGTACCTTATTCATGAATTTGTATATTAATTTGCTTAACAAACATTTATTGAGTGCACAGAGTGTACAAAACACTGGTTCAGATGCTGGGCACAGTGCAATGGACAAGCTGTCAGCCGTCTGTGCCTGTCGAACTAAAATGTTTGTGAAGTGAGGTAGACTGAAAGCTGGTCTAAGTAACTATACATCACAGTGTGACAGGAAGTTGTACCAAATGCTGTGGAAGGGGACAGAGAAGATCTGGGAGGATGTCATCGAATCACTGCCAGAAATAATTAGAAGTAACCTCTTCTATCATTTAAACAAAGTGCAGAGTGTTGGCTAATGATTGTGATAAATAATACATCAGATGAACGATGAACAAAAAAATTAAAATATTAATGCAGGAAATGTAGAAGAAGTCAGATTCAAGGACATACAGGTCTCGGTTCCCTAATGACCCCAATATCACGCCTGTAACAAAGGCAGAAGGCAGGAGGAAGGAAAGAGCCAGAAGATTTTCACACATTGAAACATTCACCATGAAGAAACCTAGCCATTCAAGTCCACCAGGCGAAATTTAAAAAGCTGTTGTGGATTTGCTCCAGAATTTAGCCCAAAAGAACGTGAGCACAATCTTTACAGTGATTATTTGACATCTTAGAGACAGATGCTGTAGATATTTTCTCAGGCATCATTTGCTACACAGGCAAATCGATTAATTCTAAATATTCACTGAACTGTCTATTAAAGAGTGATTGGTAGAGCTAGTGACAAAAACTCACATTTACAAATAATTCTAAATATAAAAAGTAACCCCCAGTTTTACATACCTTGTAAATCTACTACAACTTCTCTGTGATTGGAAAACTCATAAGAAAAATGGCCGTAAGCCAGGCCATATTCTGTGGCTTTGTATTCTGTTTTCACCACTTTCGTGTTATTTGATAATTTTACAAACTCGCCCAGAATGTAAGGTTCCACACTGACACATCCTTGTATCGTCTTGCCCTCTAAAATCTGAAAAATAAAAATGGGGGCTCATGTGACCTAATAGTGAAGGCATAGGCTTTGGGGACAAGTAGATACCACTTTGAATCTTGGCTTTGCCACTTAGGCGGTTCGTTACTTCTAGATTTTGGTTTCTTTATTTCCATGTAAAGTGCTTAACATGGTGTGGCATATAATAGAACCTAAAATTATTACTCTTGCATTAAAATGTGCACATTACAAATGGGCTGTGATGTGTGATCCCCAGGGCAGGCTTGGAGGGTGCGTGGCCAGATTGTGAGTGGGGTCCCCGGCTGCTCTCCCAGAGCGAGCATTTCTGTGTGTGACCGACTTTGTAGACTTGTTTCAGAAGGTTAGAGTTGATGTTTGTTAAATGCTTGGCATAGTACTTGACATAAAGACAGTGTAAAACAGAAGATGTTTATCATTGTAATAAAAATGAGCCTACATAGTTCTAAAAATGTCACAAAGCAAAAAAAAAAAATCCTTCAGGCGTGAATGAGGATCTTTGGAGAAGCAGTGTCTTCTCAACCCAGAGGAGAGAAGTTGGTGGGATGGTTACCCTGATATACTCGAAGAGGCGTCTTTGTGAAGAGATTAATTAGCCTTGGAGGTCCCAGTAGACAGAGCTGTGAGTTGTGGGTGAGAAATGAGAGGAAGACAGGTTTGGATCAAAACCTTCATAACAGGTTTACTAGAAAGTGAAAAAGTAATAATCATGTTTTCTCACTATAGTGTTGAAGCCGTGGTGCAGGATTGGGGGCCAACAGGTATGAATCAGGGCCTGTGCACCATGTGAAGGGACAGGCTGTCAGGCACAGTCTCCGAAAGGAGAGAGGAGACAAAGAAAGGTCTGCTGAGGGCTGACCTGCCTGTGTGGGGCCAGGCACGAGACCCACAGGGATTCCAGTGTGACCGGCCCACTCAGAGGATGGCCAGTCCTGCCTCACTTACCTGTCTGCATGGATGAAGCAGGTAGAGGAGGCTGGTGACTGAGCTGATTTTCACGGGAATGATGGTGGAGGAAAACAGATGGTAGGTTGGGGAGAGAAATCTAATCTAAGGTACGTTTATGGGCCTGTTCACCCAAAAACCTTCTCTCTTCAATCTTACCAGCAATATTGCAGACGGGATATAGAATATCTGTGTTGGGATCTTCTGTTCATAAAGTCTCTTGTTAAATTCGGTCACATAGTGCTGGGCAGTCATCTGTCGCTCCACGTCACAGAAATGGAGCCATAGCTTCTTCGAGTCCTTGTACTCCTTCCCAACATATCTATGAACAAACCAAACCACCGCAGTGGCTGTTTCCTGGAGGATGCAGCCATTCCGGCTCCCTGCTCTGCACCGCCATCTCTGACCTGGGTCCCCTCACTGGGCAGCTCTGCCCTGCGGCCCCTTGGCCCACCCCTGAGCAGGTGACTTTGGGCTCCCAGCCATGTATCTACCTAGAGGCACTGCATCACGGGCCTCAAAGGATTCACTTGCCTTTTCTGCAGGCTTGTTTATGTATGAGAACTGTGGCTTTCATAGTTTAACTAGGCTCTTGCCAGCACATTCTCTCTCCTGCCAGTGGGCAGACATTCCACCTTTCCTCTCTTTCCCGTAGGGTGGCAACATTTCCATAATGGGTCTGAATCACATTGGTCTGTGCAAGACAGCTGACAGAATGTTGGTCAGTCCATGGAAACTGGTACTAATAAGTTAATGAGGTTGAGGGAGGAGTAGGAAGCTGAAAATATATATTCTGGCCAGCTTTCTCAGCCTTTTCAAAATCTCATAAATGATTACAGTGGTCCTTCTTTATCTGTGGGGGGTACATCCCTGGACCCCTGGTGGATGCCTGAAACCACAAATGGTACTGATTCCTGCATATACTACATTTTTCCTATACACATGACAAGGATTAATTTATAAGTCAGGCACAGTAAGAAAGTAACAACAGTAACTAACCGTAAATGCACTGTAATAAGGTATGTGAATGTGGCACTGTGATGTAAATTGGGGTGACTCAAACTCAGGCACTGTGATTCCTCAACAGCTGAGCTACAACAGAGACACTGCTAAGTGACCAGTGGGCAGGGACATGCTGGACAAAGGGACGATTCACATCCCGGGAGGGACAGAAGGGACAGTGTGTAGTGTCATCCAAGTGGCACACATTTAAAACTTATGAGTTGTTTATTTCTGGAATTTTCAGGCTGTGGTTGACCAGGGGTAGCTGAAGATGCAGAAAGCAGAACAGCAGTAAGGGAGCGATGGTAGTTACCAGAGAGGAAAATTAATCCTTTTTATAGGAGTGGTGTCGATGTTTTCAAGCAATACCTCCCCAGTGTTTCCTCTTGGTGAAGATGATGGACCCAGAAAGCATTTCTTTGTCTGCCTTTCTTCTTCACATTCAGGTAGTCCCCCAGATATACCACAGTTTCCTGGGCTGTCCACAATTCAGATTTCTTAGAATACTTCAACAAAAGAGCATCTGTAAAAAAAGATGAGGAAAATGGATGTTATTTTCCAAACGATATCACAATTGATGGACAAATTTGAAGTAACACAGGTCTTTATCCAGCATATCTGAAATCTTCAACTTCTTTGTGCATTTCGCAAATGTTAGCCTCTTCTGTGACGACTAATAAAAAGGTAGCAAAGTACAATAAGCAAGGAAAGCTTTAGAATAAAATGAAGAATAGCCTTTGAGCCGCAGAATCTCATTTGTGATGGCAACTTTAAGAAAAAGGCAGAGTTTTTGTATGAATAGCAAGGAGGGTGAAGGGCCTTGGAAACACAAGACCCCAGACGGTCCTGGCACAGGCCCCGCACCTTCTCCTGGCAACCTGGGGTGCCAGGTGTCATGGGCAGCAATAAATCCAAATTGTACCTCAGTGGTTCCTGGCAACTCCAGGGATCCTAGATTACATATTAAAGCACACCCTTTTTTCTCTCCCTTGTTTTGTTTAAGTTGGGAAAGTCCAGGAATTACTTGAAAAATTATAGCTACTGTACAAAGATGTAAACTCAACTGAAAAAGGAAAAGGTAGGATAAAAAAAAGGATCACCTCTGCCTTGAAGAACAGAGGAAGCAGGCAAGCAAGAAGCAGCTCTTTGAGGAGAAAGACCGATGTGAACCCTGGGAAGAAATGCTACATTTTAGGGTATTGCATGATGTCACTTTCATGTGGAATAAAAAGAGAGAGACAGAGAGATAGGAGTTGTGGTTACCAGAGGTGGAGGTGGGGCGGGCTCTGGAGGAAGGAGATCAGACTCCAGTGTAAGATGCTGCATCTGCAGGATGAAGCCAACAGTGAGCCGATTGCCCCTGGCACTGCGGTCGGAGACCCGGGAGTGTTGTTCAGAGAGGAAATCCTGAGAGTTCTCATCATAAGGAGAATCTTTTTCCCTTTTTTCTTTCTTCCATTTTTATTGTATTTATGTGAGAAGATGGATGTTAGTGAACCTATTGGAATCGTTTCCTTGTAATCAAACCTTCATGCTGCACTCCTCAAACTTACACAGTGATGTATATTGATTATTTCTCAAAAAAATTGGGAAAAAATACCGATGCCTGGACCCATAGCCTGAGGTGTCAGACGGGCATCTCTTGGGTGAGGCCTGGAGGTTTAAGAGCCTCCAGGGCCCATGTGGTACCTGACTGAGAACTGCCATCTTAGAATGCAGCACTTAACCAGCTGCATGGCTTCTTTTGAAGTACACTTTGCAGTAATTTTAAACAAAAATTTCAATAATTCTTCAGTATCTTGGGCATTACAATGGAACCCTCTGGACTGGGAGGAGACCTTTGTCTTGTTTTCTTCCCAGAGTCTCTACCCTTCCTGAGCCACCCTGGACATGTGCCTGGCGGGTGGCTGCACCTCGGGCTGCTGCAGGAGGGAACCTCCGGCTGCTCCTCAGGCAGGAAGCCAGTGCTGATTGTGGCAGGTGGGCACCTGACCAGTCCCCTCGTTGGCTGGAGATCTCTTAGTGCACAGGGGTAAAACTCTCTGCCGACTGGAAGGTTGATGTCCTGCTAGGCCAGACTCTGTCTCCTGGAAACTGTGTGGAGAAGTGCCACGAGAAATTGCTGTTCGTTAGTGAGAACGAACGAACAGGCACTGTGAGGAAATGGCACCCAGAGCTGCCCCAGAGCCTGACTGTCCCCGAATCTGCTGAGATTCCCGTCTCCAAACCACCTTACAAACCCCCAAACAAGGTGGCCTGAGTCCTGGAGCCTCCAGAGCCCCCCAGCCGAGCCAGGGCACCCTGCAGGGCACCTTTCTCCACACCCTCCCAGCATGACAGGGCCTCCGTCTCCCCTGCACTTTAAGGGATGAACACCAGCTCCTCCGGAGCCCTCAGCATGGAGGTGCCTCCCCGCTGCACCTGCCAGAGGCTGCCGCACTTACCGTATGCCTGGCACAGCTGGCTGGGCTTGAACACCCCCGTGTGCTCCAGCCTCTGGAACAGCCACTCATGTGTCACCCCTGCCAGCAGCCTTTCAAAGTCATCAGGCCGCAAGGTGCGAGCCTCAAGGGTCTCCTGCCTCATTGACCCTGCCAAGGAAACAAAAGAGCTCCCGCTGGAATTCAGGACGGACCAGGGGCTGCCCCGCTCCGAGGACCCGCTGGAGAACACAGGAGAGTTCCACCAGCTCATTGAGGACGAGCTGGAGTTGTGGCTGCAGTTGAACACATCTTCAGGTACGTTCCCTTCCTCGGTGGTCGCGCAGTCCTCATGGCTTCCTGGGGCAGGGGGCGGCCCGGTCCCTGGAGCACAGGGCTGCCTCGGGGCACACAGCTCAGGATGGTCACACTGCCCCGTCAGGTCAAGGAGCTGGCCCTGCTCATCCACCGTGGACGCATCAGGGTCCACGTCCAGCTCTGGGGCTGAGCCCCTGCTTTGTCCCCAGTTTGGGTTCTCACCCTGCCCTGTGGGATGGAGAAGCTGGCCCTGCTCATCCACTGTGGATGCGTCAGGGTCCATGTCCAGCTCTGGAGCTGAGCCCCTGCTTTGTTCCCTGTCTGGGTTCTGACCAGGCCAGAGAGGAGTGACAGAGTGACATGCCACCATGGAACTTCTGCCCAGAGAATCGTCTGTGCCTCTGTGGGAGCCCACGGGTGCATCCTCTGTGCCGTCTGCTGTTTCCCCTTCTGGGTCCACCTCAGCAAGGCTCCCTTTCAATGCAAGGCCAGTGTCATGTGTGAGTTCCCCCTTGTCTCCTCCAGACTGGTCTCTGGCATCACAGCTGCTTTCAGGAAAATCATGAATTATTTCAAAGGTCTCTTCTTCTTGGGCGGAAGGACTGGGGGCCATGTTCTTGGGCCAACCAGGATCAGGAGACCAAGAAGCAGACCCAGACAAGGGTCTGGGATGAGCAGAAGTGTCTCTGGAGCCCGTAGTTCTGACTTCCTGCATTTCTTCCAGACCCCACCCTAGCCGCCCTGCTCTGGAGGCCAAGAGTGTGGCCCTGGCACCATGAGGCGGACAGAACTCTGAACTGTCTTCCTTGGACCCTGGGAAAGAGAGGCCATGAAGCTCTGAAGCCAGTGAACACAGGGCTGTGCTACCCTCGTCACTCCCCTGAGCTCCTGCGCTGGCTACAGGACTCTGAGTGTCCACCAGACGCTCTCTACTAGTCTGTCCTCTGGTCGGGCTCTTGTCTCTGTGGTCACTCACCTCTTCCCAGCTGGTGGAAGCACTGCACCCTGATAACTTGCTCCAGGAGTGGGAGCTCTGGCTGTCACTCAAAGCAGCTCTCCTGCCGCTGTGGTGGCTGGGTGACTCCATCTCAATCCCCACATCTGGGTCCAAGGGGACTCGGAAGGCATCTGAATGGGTCCAGCCTCTCCTTCCTGCCCTCCTGGGTGCCTCCTGGCCGTTCTGAGCCACCTGGGAGCAGGACATTCCCCTGCCTGCCTGGAGACACAGACTGTCTTCCGTACTCATGGTTTCTAGGCTTTTTGTGTCTGTTTTAAGTGCAGTGATACAAACTCCCAGGTTGGCATCTTTCTGTTTGTTTTTGTTGTTTTCACAAGTGCTTTTAAATACTTCACACACGGAAGTATGGTGCTGTGAATAGGTCTCAAGGATTTTCTGGAAATCTACTTGCCCACGCAGGATGGGCTTGTTCAGCCTACACTCGAAACCCACTGGGACATAAGCCCCATCTTCTGAGGTTGCAAAGCTCTGAACCTGCAAATGGTCCTTCACCTGGCTGACAACGCACATGACTTCCTGGGCGAGGGCAGCTCGCTCCTGACTCCCAGCAGAGGCACTGAATACATACAGCTTCCCCATGGCCTCGCAGCAGAGCTGCCCAGCCGCTCGGCCTGGCCCTGTCTCCCCGTGGAGCCAGCGGTGCACTGTGGCCAGGCCAAATGCTGCTTTGAGGAGACTGTGGAGCTCCTGCCTTCCCGTCGTTGACTCGTTGTGTCTCTGGGTGAGGAGGCCGATCTCAAAGGCCTCTCTGGCTTCCTTCAGATGTGCAGTTCTCATGCCTGGAGGACAGTCGTCAGAACCAGTGTAGGACAGCAAGCACGTGCCACGGATGTTCTGAGAAAACAACACACAAAATCAGACGTGGACCTGAGCACTAGAGGTGAAACAGGAAAACCGTGCAACTCCTGGAGAGCAGTCATTAGAATACTATGGAGAAACAAACACGGTAGTGCAGGACGACAAGCATGTGCCATGGGTATGCTAGGAAAAACACACAATCAAACAGTGAATGCAGGTTTTTTTGGTGACAGAGGAAGAGGGACTGGCAGGTGGGACTGGCTGGCAGGAACTATACCCTCCTGCAGCCTCCAGTGTTTTCCATCAGCAATGATGCAAACAGAGTCTATGCATGGGATGTGGTACGTTTCTCTACAGGAATAAAGCTGCTGTAGAGAAATACACTGATCGTTCAGTAATAGAACAATGGACTGTTGGCCCCGAAGCCTCCCATGCGTTTGAGTCACCTGGGCAGTGTTTCAACACTAAAGGTCTCTGGGGACCAATCCCAGAACGTTGCATTCACAGGATCAAGGAGCAGGGGAGCCCAGGGCTGTGCATTCTGAAAAGGCCCCTTGGTGACTGCAAAGTGCTGGGGACAGTGCTCTGGAGCAGACGGCCTCTACTCCTCTGGGGAAATTAGTGAGGTCCCACCGGGATGTCCCCATTCTGCCCCATGAAACCTCTACATGGGACATCTGATCCCATGATCTGACCATGACGCACCTGCATGCTCCGCTTACCATGGCTGTGAGCACGAAGAGTGGCGTGTAGGGACTGAGGGCAGCCGCTAGCTTGCAGGCTTCGGCGGCCGACAGCAGGCGGTGGTCCGTGTCCCTCAGTAGGCCCTGGGAGAGAGCAGGGGCCACAGCAACAGGCAAAGTATGAAGCCGAGTCTCATGGATGCCCTGCCTCCCCCAACCCATCTCAATTGCTTGAGAACTAGGCCATGGAAGAGTGACTGTCCCTCCCTTGTACCATCCCCACCCCAGAGAGGGCCGGCGCAACCCGCCTCCCAACCGCCCCCCCCCCACGGGCAGCATCGTGCGCACCGTTGGCTCTGGAGGAACCCCGCATGTTCTGCAGCCAGCTTAACAGCTGGTCTCTGAATTGGTTTCAGCAGAGAGCCCTTTGATCTACGGTTTCACAGCAATTAGGTCTCTCCATTTAGTTTAGAACTGTGCACGAGCACCTTGGTGTCGGGCGCTGTTCTAGACACAAGGACATGCAGGTGGCGAGCCTGCCGGGAGCTTGCTTTCTGCTGAAGGGAGGGGATCGAATACCCAAGGTGAGGGCAATGCATGTGGGTGGGGCCAGAGAGGTCCGGGGGACAGTGAACGAGGGACAGAGTCCTCCCCTTGTGTTTGTCCAGCAGCAAAAGCAACAGCTGAGGTTCCAGTCACTGCCAGAAAGCTGTGTGGGTGTGTCCTCATGCTGCTGGCACTGAGTATGGCCACTACTGTCACTTGGCATTTCACAAAAATGGCCACCTTGGAGATCATGTGAAAACTTCAGCTTCTGCACAGTGCGGGAGAGCAGGCCAGTGTCCTCCTGCCGAGAGAGACCCTGGTGACCCAGGGGCCTGGCTCTGCTCCGGGCAGCTTCCTTAGAGGCGGCACACCGCACACCTGACCCAGTCTCTCTGGACCTCAGCTTATCTCTCCCTAAAATGGGGGTGACACCTGTTGCCAAAGGACTTCATGTGGATGATATACACAGACATGCTTCCTGGATTATAAAGCAATGTGTAAACAGTAGGAATCATTTTTAGTAGGGCTAGGAGCCTTGACAAGTGACTGACGCTCTGATTTCAGTAGCTGATAATGAAACTTTAAAAATGTTTAAAAACTTTAAAAACCCCTTTCCTTTGCTGTTGAGGCAGCCCAGGTGTGGAAACTGAATTCTGTGCTCATTTTGAAGCTTCTTCCCTGTCACTGAGTGACCTCCGCATGTCTGGGGCTGGGCCAGGTGCTGGGGCAACACTGCCCACGGGACATGCTGGAACTGTCCCCAGAGGTGTGGACGTCACCCTCAAAGGGAGACACTGTGCTCCTTGACTCCAGCACAGAAGAGAAGACTGATCGTCTGCACCGCGGTATGGCAAGCGATAGTTACCAAGTTCATCCACGGGCTGTTTTTAAACTTCTCGTATTCTTGCTTGCTCATGGACACGAAGAGGTCTGCCAGAATCCCTAACGACGTGGAGATGCCCTATAGGGAAAGGTAGACAGACAGGAATTCATGGTGAGTTACTGCTTGTGCCCTGGCCTGAAGGCAATCAGCCCTCCCTGTGGACCAGTGTTTCATGTGATGGCTGCTCTTGTCACACAAGGACACTGTCCAACCCTGAGGCCACAGACAGCTCTTTCCAGTCAGGCTTAGCCGGATTCCTTGGCCAGCTCTCTCCATGTGGCGGGCTGTCGGCAGCTTGGGGGACACAGCAACCCGATGCCACTGCAAATGGGAGAATGTGCCCGGACTCACAGAGAATAAACCGTCTGGCAGGAATGCAGATCCTGCTTCTTCACTTCTTGAATGAAGACACAGCGTAAATAATTAAGCAACGTCTTTGCCCACTTCATTCAAAGAAATGATTTTATGTACAAGCACCTGGGTGCAGTCAGCTGGGCTATGGAGCCATAAAAAGGCTAAATGCATCACGAAACAGACAAACGACTAGCTCAGTGGATAGTTACAAATCAACATAGAAACACTAGGGCTTCCAGCCAAGATGGAGGCATAGGTAGACACATTGTGCCTCCTTGAACAACCAAAAGGAGTACAACAACAAATTTAAAAACAAAAAAGAAGCAGAACTGACAGAAAATCGAACTGTATGGAAGTACGACAACCAAGGAGTTAAAGAAGAAACATTCATCCAGACTGGTAGGAGGGGTGGAGATGGGCAGCCGGGTAGAGAGGACACGTGGTAAGGCAGCGGCTGGTGGACAGGGTGGTCTAACATTCACATGCAGATAAACCAGGAGGAACAACAGGGGAGCGAGACAGACCATACAACCCAGGGTTCCAGCACAGGGAAATTTAGCCTGAGAGCCTCTGACTGGAAATACCTGTAGGAGTTGAGGTGGTAGTGGGAGAAACTCCCAGCCTCACAGGAGAGTTCGTTGGAGAGACCCACAGGGTCTTAGAATGTACACAAACCCACCCACCCAGGAGTCAGCACCAGAAGGGCCCAATTTGATTGTGGGTAGTGGGGGAAGTGACTGAAAACCGACAGAGAGCAGAGCAAGCACCAGTGTTCCCTCTTGGACCCCTCCCCCAAAGACAACGAGCGACACAACGACATGAATTACCCCGTCCTGGTGAACACCTAAGGCTCTGCACCTTACTACGTAGCAGGTGCACTGACTCAAAAAAAAATGACCCAAATGAAAGAACAGATCAAAGCTCCAGAAAAAATACAACTAAGCAATGAAGAGATAGCCAACCTATCAGATGGAGGAAAGGTACAGAGAATAAGTAGCATGAGCAGTAAGTAGAAAATAGACAGGGGGAGGTTAAGAATAATATAGGAAATGTGGAAGCCAAAGAACTTACATGTATGACCCATGACATGAACTAAGGGGGGGAATGCAGGTGAAAGGGGGGTGCAGGGCGGAGGGGAATAAAGGGAGAATGGGACAACTGTAATAGCATAATCAATAAAATATACTTTTAAAAAAAGAAAGAAAGAAACAGTAACTATAGGCCAGGAGTCCAGTGTAAGTGAGAACAGAGCAGCACAGGAGTAGGTGGCCCAGGCCCGGTCCTGTGCCTACGCGGAGCCAACAGAACAGGACCAACACAACCAGTAGGCAGTGAGGTGAATTGTGCCACAGGAGATAACTACCCAGGCCAAACAGGAGAAGAAAAAGGTTCACAACCAACCTTCTTATCCTGCTGAGGAAGCATCAGGTACCCTGCAATCGAGGCCCATGTTAACTCTGCTGCTTCGGACCACATCCCTGGAAAAAGCAGGGCACGGGGATGACTGCTAGTGTTTGCTCTTGTGACAGAAAATGCCTTGAAAACTATAGAAGGGAGATTCACTAGTGCTTGTCAGAAAATTCCAGGCTGGGTCTGATTGATGGCAGACAATAATCCGCTTTCCAGTGTGTTTAACGCGGGCGACAGGGAGAGAGTAAGAATCACTGGCATAATACACATCATGCACGTGAATGTAAAAAAAGTCACCTCCTGTATTTACAAGAATAACAATTACCTGCCTCTGTTAAGTTTTCAAACACTTTAGTGTCTGCATGTTAAAGTGTAATTGCAGTTTTGTAAACTCTGCTTGAAAACTCGTAAGTACCTTCGAGAATTGAATGGGGACGGTGTCACTACGTCAGGGGACCAAGGCTCAGACACCAGAAAAAATGTGAGAACCTCATGTTAATGCTCACAAGGTACAACTGTAAATTTCAGAACTCAACAGAAAATGTCTGTTTTATGAGTGGTCATCACACTCCTGGGGTCCTAAACATCCTCCTCTCTCACATGAAGACATGGAGGGAGGCAGCTAGATGTTGCAGGTGTGGTGGGTGGGTGGGACGAACCTAGCTTCTGCAGGATCTGCCCTCGGATCTGCACGCAGACGGACTGCACCAGGACCTGGTCGCTTTTGTTTCTGTACCGCCAAGTGCCTGTGATAAATGAAAGAAAGAGAAATGCATTGCTGGTCTTGAATTTATGCAGGAATATCATGGTGAAATCAAACCGTTCTCACAGAAGCCTTTGTGAGCATACATGATGGACATTTGAGCAGCAGCCTCCTCTCACTTGCAGCTCGAGGTTCCAGCTCCTCCTCATTAAGATCCAGGGACTAACTCCTCCCTCTGCCACCCTGGCCCCTTCATGTCCCTTCTCACAGAGGCCACGTTTTTGCTGGGACTGCTTCTCCCCAGCTCCAGAGCAGACCACTCCTGCTTGCTCAGGTCTCAGCCTCAGCGCTGTGGCCTCCCGAGCTGTCCCGGTCAGAGCGGCCCCAGCATTCCTGGGCACATGGGCTGTTGGTCCCGTCTGCCCAGAACACACACAAGAGGGTAGGAACAGGTCCAGCACCCACATTGTGGGCCTTTCTGAAGAGAGCGGGGCAGGCACCACGTTGCTCAAGTTGACTTGAGTGAGGAAAGTGGTGAGTAGCTTGGTGTTTATTGTGACGAGGGCAGGGCTGGGATTCACTGGTGAGTGAAGGTCAGCGTGTACAAATGAGAGCAAGATGGGGAGGGCAGGCCAAGCAGGACTGCCAGGGTGCAGACCCACTGGCTCTCCCTCCTGGTTATTCTCTGTCACGCCACCCCCTGTGTTTTTGCCCTAGCTTTTCATTCCAGTGTGTGAGTGCCTGTGCATGTGTGTTTACACACATGTGCCTATGTGCGTGATTGTGTGTGCAAGGTGTAGAAGGTGAGAAGTGTGCACCCTGAATGTTAGTGATGGTGGCCACAATGAGGGGTGTGTGGTCAGTATTTGTATTCCAACCTGCCTCCCTGCTGGAAACGTCTGCAGGTTTTAGGGTGCTGGGTACTTTATACCGAAGCACATTGAACTTAAACTCTACTGGAAATTATATTCAGTTCATCAGGAAACTTCTTGACCAGAAACTCAGACAAGATATTGGGAGGCTTAAGTGATTTGTCACCCAACCATTAGGACTTGCTTCCGTCCATGTGTGATTAAATATTGAAATGTTTTTTATTAGAGTTCTTAGGTAGCAAGGTTTATTGCTACCTTAGGTAGCTTAGGTAGCCATTCAACTGCTGTCCCCTCAATTCTTTCCGAGGCCCATGGAGTTACCTGCTTCAATGCTTATCGTCCATTAGGGAACCTTCTCTACGATGAGGCTAGGAGATATATGAGAGGCTTTGGTCATTGTATTTTGTTTGTTTTTAATTAGAGAGAGCGGTGGCAAGGGAAGGGCGTGGCTTGGCCAAAGACCCTTCCTTTATTGGTGGCAGGTGGAGCGGGAACGGCTAACACCCAGCAATACGGGTCGCTACCCTGGACCCCTGGAGGCCCCATGGGCAAAGATTGCCGTGAGGATGTGAATGCACTTTACCTGTCGCTCCATCGTTGCTGATCAGACTGCTCAGGATATACTCCGCTTTTAAAAGTTTTCCTGAAAAGAAGCAGCCGAATGCCACACAATCAGCTCTGACCACGGCTTTACACACACACCACCCATGGAGCAAGCTCTAAGATCAACGACACACTAGAGTAGGGAGCACAGCTGCTCTTGGAAATGATCTGTTCCGAAATCTAAAACCTGTAACTTCATTGTTTACAAAAGGGAGAAGACAGACGAAGTCCCAGGAAGCTGTAAGGTGGGAAGTCTGAAGTGGCGATCCGAAGCATCTGTAAGAAGGGGCCAGTCATGCGTGGTGACTGTGGCTTGAGAGGGAAAGCAGAACTCTCAGTGCAGGAGCGTGGCCCACAGACAGGGCTCTCCCACTACATAGGAGGGGCCTAACCCACAGATGGCTGTCTCTCTGTGAGCAGGAAATGCAGTTGTTTATCATCTTATTCACCCCTCCTCCCACTTGCCTATAGGCCCCTTATGGCCTGTCCCTGGGACTTCTCTGGCCTCATCACCAAGGACCCTCAGTCCACCCGCCTCAGTCACAGTGGCCTCCTTGCTGTCCCTGGGACCAGCAGGCCAGTTCACGCCCCAGGTCTTTGCACCATTTCAGTCTGGCCATGTGGAGCAGCGCCTGCTCACCACGGGCCCCCAGTTTCCAAGTCACACCACAGCCATACCACACACAGCAAAGGTGCCAGGTTGGCTTTGTCATTGTCACCTGCTACCATCAGAAGGAATGTTAGTCGTCAGCATTCCCTCAGACCCAAACAGTATAAAATGTCCCAGATCAGGGACATTTAAAGGAAGGAATTTCTCCTAAGGTCAACTCTGTCCCTGCATTCCCTCTAGAAAAGTTAACAGTTAGATGTCGGCACACTTTAGGCCCAGCTGCAAGGACAGGAAAGGGCCTGGGCTCCACTGGGCAGGACCCCGAGAGCCTACTCATCCATGTGGAATCTAATGAACACATCGAACTAATAAGCGGCAGAGAGACAGACTCAAGGTCGAGAGCAGGCTGACGCTATGGGGGGTGGGGGTGGGGAGTGGAGGGAACGCCCAAAAAAGAAAAAAGGAGATTCACAGACAACACTGCAGTGATTGCAGGGGGAAGGGGCGAAGGTGGGAGAGGGTATGGGGAACAAATGGTAATGGAAAAAGTACAATAAAAAATAAATTTAAAAAAGAGAGAGAATGGGCTCGGTTCTGGAAAGCACATTTCCGCCCTGTTCTGACACCTCAGTCCCTCTTTGGAGTCCGCAATCGTCCCAGTGAGTGCAGTCGGCACAATTCCTTGTCGGAGGAAACGAAGATGTTTAACCTCCCACAGACCAGAGTCAGCGACATAACAGCAACGGCTGAAACCGTTTGTAAAAACGAGCCAGTCCTGCTCCTGAGAACAGCAGCTTCCGATGCGGGCCGTCATCCTCTCCCTCCTGGAATCGAGAGCAGTCGGCCACAGGTTCCAGCGCCTCACGGTTAATAATGGCGGAGTATGCGGAAGTGGACGGCGGGTCACTGCAGGCCCCGCCCCCGCCCCGCCCCCGCAGGGCGCAGGAGGTTCCCTTGCAGCTTCTCAGCCTCTGCAGCCTCGTTTTGCACTGTGCTCACAGTGACAGGAGGAAGGAGTGCGTTTCCAGACAAATCAGGTGCAGCTTGGGTGCTGCGAGTGACGGAAACCGGCGGATTACCTCAGTGTCTGTCAAGAGCCGGCCAAAAGGAGACAGGACAGCTAAGAGAAAGCGGAACTCTAATCTGTTTTTTAAAGGCTTTTGGGCAGAAGCACAGCATTCAGATTCCCTGTTTGAAAGCAGCAGGACGGATTTGTTAGAAGACAAAAGCTCCAATTAGTACTTTCCACACCCTTTCACAATTTTCTCTGCGGCTCTGGCTCTGAGGCCCTTTATGCCAACTCTTTGTGCTGGGGATGAAGGCCCTGGCGGGCGAGGGTTGGCAGGACAGGGAGCCTCGGGGGCGGCTCCGGATGGGAGGGGCAGGGTGCGCCTACCTGTGTTGACCGATACTCGGGCCTGGCGAATGACCAGCTGCGGGGCCATTGGGGTGGCGGGCCACAGCTTGTGCAGCCCTTTGGCCACCTGCAGGACTTGGCGCGATGCATCGAGCCCGTACAGGAGCCGGTCACTCACGAACAGGATGGCCGCCGCAGTGGCAGAGTCCCCGGCGAGGATGGAGGCCTTCAAGGACACCTGGAGGTCGTGAAGGGACACAATGAGCTGGTGAGACAAGGCGCCCAATCAGCAGAGAAGACAGCAGTCCTGGGACCAAGCCTAGTCTTCTGGGTGTACCTAACAGGGACAACAAAGTCTAGAGCAGAAGAAGAAACTGTACTAGGTGACCGAGTCAAAGGAGTAAAAGTAAGGAAAAGTCCGATTCAGTGTGGGATAAGCAACATTCCTTCTATTTCCTCCTCTGTTCCTAAGATTGTACAGGTGATAAGTACACTCAAGGTCTGTCCGGAAAAAGTCCAGCCATTGTTAATATAATGAGAACAGTCTGCGCAACATTGATGTGACCTGGCAGCCAAAGAGAGTGGACTGGAATGTGCACATGAATAATGAAGACTTCACTGTACTAGTCAGCGGGGGTGGTAGGTGCCATTGAGTGAGCTGTGTACTGTGTGGCCATCGCATTCAAAATGACTAAGCAAGTAGAACAATGAATCTGCATCAAGTTTTGCAGTAAGCTCAAACATTCATCCACAGAAACTATTGGAATGACTCAGAAGGCCGCAGCTATGGGCAACTGGAGATTGGCAGCTTCATCACAACATGCCTGCTCATGCATCATGTCTCCTGCAGAGGTTTTTGGTGAAACATCAAATCACCCACGTGACTCAGCCCCCTACAGCCCAGATTGGATGCCCTGAGACTTCTGGCTTTTCCCAAAACTCAAATCACCTTTGAAATGGAAGAGATTTCAGACCGTTGATGACATTCAGGAAAATATGACAGGGCGGCTGATGGCGACTGGGAGAACTGTGTGAGGTCCCAAGGTGCCTACTTTGAAGGGGACTGAGGCATCATTGTCCTGTAACAATGTTTCTTGTATCTTCTTCAATAAATGTCTCTATTTTTTGTATTACATGGCTGCATACCTTCTGGACAGACCTCATATTTCCAAATGACACAGGGTAAACATGAAAAGTGCCCCTTTGTTTCCCAACTCATTTCCTGTCTCTGCGCTGTGACCCCGGCCCGGGGGAAGTGGCTGTCTGACCCAGCTGACATGTTTGGGAGTGGGACCTGGGCTGTTCTTTCTCTTGGGAACAAGCAGACTGAAGGAAACGGAATCCTCTGTGCTCTTGTGCATCCCGTCTTACTGGGAAGCTACCCTGCGTGAGCTGTCCTGCTTGCCTAGTAATTCCTGTGCCTAAATGGGGAGGTCCACGTAATTCTGGGATTTGTGTGATGCAGAGTTATATCTTCCAATTTAGCCTTTACCAGAACTAGAGGTAATATTTAATCTTGTGTCTGCCTAAGTCTTTTGTTAAATAATCCCTCTTTCCATCTCCAGAATCCAGGAGGTAAAGGGAGGTGTTATTTACTGGACCTGCTCAAGGACTCATCACTCCCAGGCCTGACAGACCACAACCTCCTGAGGGAAACTGCTCTGCCCAAGGCCCTGTGTCTGATGCAGCCACGTATTTTGCTACTTGACCTTAACCCCACCTTCCCACCCCACCACCAGCTCAAGGCTAAGCTAAGAGCACACACCCACACCTGGCTCCTTGGCTTTCTGAACTGGCTTCAAAAAAATGAACTTATTAATCTGAACTAAGAAACACAGAAAGAATTTCCCAGTCACAGGACAGAAAGAAGTAGGAAGTAGGGTTTAGCTGGGACCTTTCTATGGGTAACACCACAGTGAAGACCCAAGAATGATGACTGAACGCCAACCCACCATACCACTAGTGCACTTTCCTGAGCAACAGGCCTCCTTTTGGCCTCATGTGTATCTTCGTAGTAATGTAGCTTCATAATAAAAGATACTCCATTTTATGAGTTTGCTCGAGTGAATCTCTGTTCCTTCCTACTAAAAAAACTAAAACTGAAATGCTCAAAACTTCTATTGGGGTATGTCAAATAAACCATCAATCTGAAGGACACAAGTTTTTGGGTTTTTTAAAAATTTGTCCTCACCCAAAGACATGCTTATTGATTTTAGAGGGGGGGAAAGGGAGGGAGAAAGAGGGAGAGAAACATCGATGTGTAGTTGCGTCTTGCACGTGCCCTGACCAGGGACCAAACCCGCAACCATGCATGTGCCCTGACCACAAATCAAACTGGCGACCCTTCAGCTTGCAGGGTGAAGCCCAACTGATTGAGCCACACAGGTCAGGGCTGAAGAACACCAGTTTTAAAGGGGAACAATTCATTCATTTGACATTCATAGAATGTAAATTCAAAGATGGGAAAGAAATAGGTGTTTTATGTCTGCCCTGCTTTGTTTGCCAAGGCTGGTCTCTAGAGGAGGCCTCTCTGTGCTGGGTGCACGGAAATCCCTTCTCTGGTCTGCAGCCTCGGCCGCTTTCTGCAGAACTGGTGGTTTCTACCACTGCCAGTTCTGATTAAATTATCTCATTTGATTTCATTGTAACCGAAAAATCCAAGTCAGATAGGGAACCTGAGGCTGAGAGGTTATGTGACTTTCCAAAGTTACAAAGTTGAAAGGGTCAGGGTCAGGGCCAGGAAGGAACCAGGTATCTATCTTTTACCTTCTTTTTTAATTGTGGTCAAAACACAGAACATAAAATGCACCATATTCACCATTTTTAAGCATACACTTCAGTAGTGTTAAGTATATTCATGTTGTTTGAATCAGACCTCCAGAATTGCTTCATCTGGCAAATATGAACTCTAAACCCATTAAAGATCTATCTCCCTTTTTCTTCTCTCTCCAACCCCTGGAAACCATCATTTTACTTTGTTTTTATGAATTTGACTACTCTAGGCACCTCATATAAAGGAAACTGTATGTTATTTGCCTTTTTTTGTGGCTGGCTTATTTCACTGACCATAATGCCCTCCAGGTTTATCCATGCTGTAGCAGGGATAGGATTTCCTTACTTTGGAGGCTGAATATTACTCCATTGTACGTGTGGGCCACGTTTTGCAGATCCATCCATCCATCGACAGACATTTGGGTTGCTCCAAGCTCCCAGGTATTATGATGAATGTGGTAAATATCTCTTTGAGACCCTGCATTCAATTCTTTTGGTTATATGCCCAGGGGTGGGGTTGCTGGATCATGTAGCAGAGGAAGCACCATACTGTTTTCCATAGAAGTGGCACTATTTCGTGATCCCCCAAAAGGACACAGAGTCCCTGTCTCGACGTACTATGCTGTTTCAGGCCTGGAGGAGATGTGGGTCAGATGCTTAGCACAGCACCTGGCACACCGCGGGTGCTGAATAAACGACAGGGAAAACTAGGGAAGAATTAGGGGAGAAAGTTGATCCACGCATTCCCACGGTTGTGTATGACAAAACCGCGACACATAAAAACAGTCTCCTGTAGTCAGTGGGATTTTCAACAGAGTAAAAAGTAAATAACAGTCACACACCAAACACCTCTAAGGCTTATCTCAGAAAATGGCTAAACCTCTAGTTTTTAAAAATACCTTTCTTCTGTTTACCCCCTCTGAGGTGAACAGTTACTGAGGTGGCGTAGGTGAAGGCGTCCTGTCCCCTGCACGTGCAGGCGGCTCTGGGCTGAGGCCTTGGGGGACCCGCTCGCCCGCACCTGTGAACAGGCTGCAAAGCCCACTCTGCCCCTCATGAACACGCCGAGTCTGTAGCGTGGCCTCATCTATTCCCCCTCCTGTTCGTAATAGATCGGCGCACAAAAGCCTGAGAGAGGGTGACCTGCCAGACAAAGGCCCTTTGAGCTCCTTGGAAAGTAGACTTGGAGGAGATGGAAGGGGTCCAAGTGGCCCTATTATTTCCACTTGCACTAATTAGACATTTTTCTGTCAGCCATTGAGCACTGCTGAGAGGCCAAACTCGCTGAATTCATTTCTAAAGTGTTTACAGAAGTTTGCATCTGTTTGTGTCTCTTCAGGAGGAAAATAAGCACTTCAATAGCATTGTGGGAACCCGAAGGAAGCCGGGCTGGAGGGCCCAGTCCCGCAGCTGCATAACTTAGCTCCCTCCAAGCTGCAGGCCCTTCGAGGATGTGCGGAGGAGGGGGGAGGGGGGAGGCATGTCCTGCCTGGCTGCTGGCTTCTATCCCCTTGTGACCCGCGCCTGCTGCGCAGGACACCAGACTGGGGGTTTCATTCTTGGGGCTGGCAGCACTCTGAGAAATTAACACCCACTTTCATTTGCTGCCAAGGGCAGGCAGTAAATTCCTCAGCAGCAAAGCAGAATCACCAGCATCCTGGGAAAATCCCCCAGGAAGCTGGGAGCCGTGAAAGAGGCCTGAGTGCATGGCAGCAGGACATGGAAGAGTGGTCCCCATGGTCCCCACGGGCACAGGACCTGGTCCTGAACAGTCAGATTAACTCGAAAGAGTGCTCTGCCCCCAAAAAGCAGAAAAAGAAAACAACACAGGCCTCGCAGGGCAGCCTGGGAAAGGCATGCTGTGTGCAGGGACTCTACCAGGTTCTTTCTGTTTGCTTATAGGCCCACACGGACTGACACTGCTGGAAGACGCGGGAACATGATCTTTTTAGATGTGACACGGTGACGGAATTCAGTGTTGGTCCAGCATTGGGTAACTTGAGGTAAAAACTAACAGGAATGCTGTCCCTTCATCCTTCCTTGGTGCTGACTCAGGGGGAGCCTGTCTGCAGGGCCACCACGTTGTGTTTTCCTTGTTGCATGATCACGCGAAGTCCATACACATGGCTGTGGGTGCGGGACCATGTTGCGTGTCTGTAGCGACAGGCCACACACTGGTCCCCTCACATGTGTCTTTGGGAGCGGAAATTCGGGTTAATTGAGTTTAAGGTACAAAGGGAAGTTCAGGGCAGGGAGGCTGAGTCAGGTGCTAAAGGAATTAAACTCCACAAGGAGATTTCAATACATGGATGATTGAAAAAATGCTAACGAGCCTTTCTCAGGGCTTTTGCTGAACAGCGGTAAGGAAAAGTATGCCGTTTTCATGGCTGCTTGCATTAGCTCCAGCCCCTCCCGAAGCCCAGCAGCAGCGGATCCCAAGATGGCTTCAAAGCGCGATGTGCTCACAGCAATGACAATGGCAGCTGATCTCATGGGGGGTGGGGCGAGGAGACTCAGCACAGAAGCCATCTGGCACTGTGGTTGCCAGGAGCAGAGGAAAGGGAAATTCGGCTGCAGAGCCCATTGAGAAGCCTAAGGCAGGCAGGGAGAGGTGCGGCAGAGGTGAGAGAACGAGGGAGAGGTGATGGGCGCCCACATAGTTGTGCACGAGGTGAGCGTGACCTCCCGGGGCCAGCCCCCTGCTGCAGTGCTGGGGTCCCATGCTCAGGGTCTGCCTGCCTCCTGAAGTGTGAGGAGGAGAAGGGGAAATCCAGAATGCTAACACTTTGCTGGTCCTTCCTTTGCTTTCCCAACATAGCATGCAGACTCAAGCACTTTTGGAAAATAGTTAAAATCTTTTCTATCTCAGTGCCTCCTGCTCCCCCCAAATCTACTTTAAATGGCTCCTGTCTATTTAAAGAGAAAGAAAGCAGTGCCAAAATAGACAACCACCTCCGCATCCTGAGGCCAGGTACCTGCGAGCCTGACCTCTGGTCCAGCATCCACCCTGACTCGCCCAGTGCCTTGGGTCCTCCCACCACAGCCCCTCACTCACCTCCCCATCAACTCACCTCAGCAGTATCACAGAATCCTCTTGAGCACTGGATGCTCTGAGCTGTGTCTGTGAGTCTCCCAGGTCCCTTCCCCCAGCAAGCCTGCAACCCCTGGGGCAGCTGCTTTGGGCCGTCTGTCAGTCCCTGCAGCCCTCACTGCCTCTCTAAATTCCATGGTGCATTGAAGCATTCTTTACTCCTGTGCTGCTTTCTGTTTCCGTCGTGTGCCTCTGGCCATTCCAGCCATGGTTTCTGTTGGAGGAGGGTGGTGGCCTCACACTAGAACCACTAGGGGCCTTGAAAAATCCAGATGGCGCCCAGACCCATCAGGGTGGAATCTCTGTAAGTGCAGCCAGTGGCTCAGAACTGCTGAGCTAGCCTGGCCTGCCCCTCTGCCAGCCCTCCTCCCTCTGCCCTGCCTAGGCAGGTGTTATCTGATCTGGCATACCTGCTGGGCTTACCTCCTCCTTCACACTTTCCTCCCTGTTGTGCAGTGAGGAGTGCCCTGCTAGGGACCAGGGGAGTCTCAGTGAAGAATTCTCCTGCCCACAGTCTGAATACCTAACACTTTACTCTCTACCCGTTTAGAATAATTCTGTGTCTCTCTTCCAGTGGGTTCTGACACAGGAGAGGAAGATGGAGGTTATTTATCTCACTTAAAATTCCCAAATTGTACCTAATTCTCTGCCTAACTCGAGCTCTATCCAAGCAAGTGAATGTGGCTGTAGAGAAACCCACAGCCACGACGCTGAATTCATGCCCAGGACCTCGCACGGGTCCCCAGCAGGCCTCCCAGCCCCTACACTGACCCCTGTGCTCTGTGAGCTGCCATGGCCCTTCCACCGCCTCCTGCTTCTTATTTCACCACGAAGCAGTCCATGAGAAGGGCTCCTCCCTGTCCTCATGCCCGCGCCCACATCTGCCAGCCCTCTGGCACTGCCAGCCCCACCTCTGTTCTCAGCTCCTCCCTGTCTTTCTCCGGGACACTGTGCTGTGCGTACCCGCCTTCTCCTCTGCACCATTCATTCCCTCGTCTCTGTGAGATCCTTCTCACCAGCAGACAAACATACCCTAACAGCTTCCATGTCTACATGTCCTCCCTGAGCCGTGCATCTCTGTCTGTCTCCGTTTGGATACTGTAACAAGAATGCCACAGACAGGGGGCTTGTGAACAACAGAAGCATGTCCCCCAGTTCTGGAGGCTGGAAGCCCACGGTCAAGGCAACACAGATTTGCTGTCTGGTGAGAGCCAGCCTCTGGGTCTACAAATAGCACCTTCTCACTGTGGCTCCCGAGGACCTCTGTTGTACAGGCACTGACCTGACCCCGCTCAGGAGGGCTCATCACTCCCGAAAGCACCCACCTCTAAAACCATCACCCTGAGGTTAGATTCCAAGGTATGAACTTAGGGGACACAGATGTCCAGGGCACAGCAGCCTCTCTGCAGCTTCTGTTCTCTGTCTCTTTGCAGCTGGTTGGTCTCCAAGGTGTGTCTGACATCACTGTTTCCTCTGCCCCACCTCAAGCTCTGTATTCACGATGTAGCCCCACCCCAGCTCCCACAAACCTACTGCCCCACCCTGTGAAGAGCCAACAAACTCCCAGTCCAATGACTGCTTGTTGACCCTCCTCTTAATCAAACTCCTAGAAGTGTCTGCTGGTAACAGTCATCCCTCTGGTAACCATGTGACTTCTGGCATGTCCCACTGTCCTAGTGATTCTGAAAATGTACCACTGCCATCTTTGGACGTCCCGACAGCAAAATTCAGACAGAGGTCTGTATACTCTGTCTGTCCTTAGCTTGGCTTAGGGTTAACCTCCATCTTCCTCTCCTGTGTCAGAACCCTGTCTTGCCTTATAACTGCAACCTCATTAGCTTCCATCCATATCACTGCATAGTCGTATTCTGGCTGGCCCCACGCCATGTCCTTTGTCAATCAGTGGGTTTGTGATGAGAACAGCTGCCATTTACTAAGTGCCGGTCTCTGTGATGGGTGCCCCAGGTCACCCACTCACTGTCTCCTCCAATAGTCCATGAAGTGGGTATGGCTGTTGCTACCACTCAGAGTCTGCACAGTGGAAGCACACAGCTGTCCACAATGACAGACCTACCGAGGGGCAGCCCTGGGACTCAAACCCAGACAGGGCTCCAAGCAGCTTCTGCAACCCGACCTATGCCGCCTCCGCTTTCTCTAGAGTGTCATTGTTACCAAAACCCCGCCCTGGCATTGGGCAGATGTGAGTAAGCACCACAGGAACCGAGCACCACCCACTGTTCTCGGGCTTCCTGCTCAGTCCCAACAAAATGACCATCGCTGAGATGGTTAAGGGCCTAATGGTGCCTGTCGTAACGTCAGCAGCTGTGCATGCTGAGAGAAACCATGGAAATGTCTGTCACTTTGCCGTTTTCAAATTCCAGAGCATCCCAGGCATAGAAGCACAGCAGAAGCAAACGTTTCATCAGTAAGGGTTAGCTCTGTTTTAATAAAACCTCACTAAGAGATCCCAGACAACGGAACTCTGACATGTGAACATGAGGAATGGCCTCCGTCGCCTGACGCGGCATTCATGTGTCACCGTCACATTCTGGAAGAACTCCCCACCTGCTCCTCTGGCTGCCTGTGGCTCTGGCTCTGATGCTCCCCATTTGTTGCCCACTCTGAGTCCAGGCAGAGGCAAAGGAAAACATCCAACTGCCAGGCTCACGGCGGCTTATAAGGCTGCTGGGACTGGTCTGTGTCACTGCTGACTATGTTTCATTGGTGGAGACAGTCCCGTGGCTACTCCTGGGAGGACTGAGCAATGGGCTCGGAGCACCTGTACAGGTGAGATGCCCCACAGATATGAGGCTACCCAGCCACAGGCCTCCAGCCTAGCATGGCCCGTCTCTCTGTCCCAGTGGCTGGGATGTGGGTTGGGGCTTCTGCTTCTCTCGTGTTTGTGCCGGAGCGCTAAGTGAAGTGTCTGCTGCCCACGCCAACAGTAACACTTTGCTGAATGAAGGAATGAACGTGCAGTTTGGATTCTCTTTGCTCTTTGCATCCTGATAAAAGAGAGCTAAGCTGTTAAAACCCCAAAGCACAGAGTTGAAAACTTCGTTTGAGAAAATCACTTGCTGAAAGAATCACAGTCCGAACAACACCGAGCTCTGCTGTCCGGTCCTCTGTGATTGACTGGAGAACCAGGTCCTGCAGTGAGTGGTTTTTAGTTTGCTCTCAGAGCTTATCCACAGAGGGAACTTCGTCGTTTCCCCGAGAGCCTCTCCCACCTCACCCGGTCAGCACACCCATGTTGCTTTTCAACTTCCTCATAAACCCACACTTTACTTATCTTTTCCTAAAATCACACCAGAGGTTTTTAAAGCATTTCCCTGCCATCTAGTAACAATCAACTCTTATATTTGTTCCCGTTTATTTATGTTTTAACTCTTGACCCTTTCATAGTTTAAGTTGTTCAACAATTAAAACATCAACTTAAAGCACCAAGATTAAGATATATTAGAAAAAATTGTTCTGGAAGCTAAATTGACCAAAGTTGACTTATCACAGATTTTTCACCCAAGATAGCATAAGAAATCATTTCTTATTTGGCGTTTACTTTCTTGGTCTCCCGTGAAATACTGTGAGGCAGCAGACACACGCCCCAAACATCTGTGGTATGAAGGCTGTCAATGACCCATTATCATAGTTGCAAAGCCAAAGAGAAAATGGGAGAAAGACCCTCCTTCTGAGCCTGCTTCCTCTCCTCAGATGGCTCTTCATCCAGCTTGTCATAAACATGGCCCTCTGGTCCCCAGGCAGGAACCCCACTGCTGATTTCTAAGGAGGAGTCAACCAGGTATCAGTCATACCATCCTCCCTGCCTGGCACCTCAGTCCCAACTACCAAGGTGGGCAAATCCAAGCACACCCTGTATCTGCCTTTTAAGAGCTGTATTTTCATGTTTTCTACTCATTGCATAGACATTGTTCTTTTCAGAAAAGTGAACGTCCTTGGAAACAAAGGTGGCACCCACGCCGAGGCCGGCCGGGCCCCTGGGCCCTTGCAGCCGGGCGGGCTCCTGGCTGGAGCAGCGCCCGCCTGCCACAGAAGCTAAATGCCTTCAGTACTTTTGAAAAATCCATCAAAGGTTTCCCTGAATGATATTTATAAGAGCCTCACTGTTCTCTTTCAGAAACTGAAACGCCTTCCCCGGCACTTGAAAAAATTGCTCGTGCTTTTCATCTCTCCCTCTCAGAGTGTAAACATTGTTTTGAGTGAAAAGAGCTGAAGGAGAGCTTACTTTCCCTTGAAATTTTATTTTTAAATAAGAGAGGGAGAAAATCCTTTTTCTTACTAATACTAATAATACAGGTCAAAGTGTCAGGCAATATACAATTAAACAGAAAACAAAAAGTTCCCCCTCTTTCCCACCGCACAATGGCCCGGGATATAAATCAGCGATGGAGATGAAATCACACTTCAAAGCCGCGGGGCATTTCTATGGCTGAGGAGACGGTCGGAGGATGGTAGCCCTGGGCGGCAGGGCGTCCCTGAATAGTCGGAAACTAGTGAGCGCGGGAGCGAGGTCCCCGCAGCCTGTGACCCGGGATGTGCTTTGTCCCCCAAGGGCAGCTGCAGTTATCAACAGATGTTTTTGCAATAAATAACTGGTATCATCCTGGAAAGGACCCACCTACCTGGGGAGAGGACACAATGCCAGAAACCCTGCCCGGCTTTTCCAGCCACAGTAGTCTCCCACCTTCCAGGTTGCTGGGGCGTCCGCAGGTGTTTTTTGGGGATAGAGGAGCTGACTCTCTCGAGTCAGCCAGCTTCATGTGGCTGCGTGGGAGGGTGGCCCTGCCATGAATTTCTGCCTGTGGCCACACACTGGAGGAGGGCTGACAGGGTGGGTTGGGACGGGGCAGCGGGGAGGGAAGGAAGCATAGCACAAAACACACATCTTTCTCGATTAAGTTCAGCCGAAGAGAGTAACATGTGAAGGGCCCAAACGTCAGCCACTCAGGCACTAAGCTGTCTACCTTGTATCTTACGCGTTCCACTCGATCTTCTGTTTGTGAAATTAACTTAAACCCACTGTGTTTATACTCCATGTGTAATGATAATTTTAAAAAGGAGGGAAAGCATTTTATGGGAAGGATTCATTTGAGGAAAAAAAATTGTAGAAAGCTTTAGATGTATGGGAAAAAAACTGTAAGAAGAGATAACTGAACAGACAAACTTAGCAGCCTTCAACGATTTCTTTGTGAGAACAGAATCTTACCTTAACCAATTATTAAAAGTTGGCCAATCAGCCTCAGGAAAGTCTAATATTGAAACTGGTGGCACGGGGAGACCCGCAAACCATGGAATCTCCTTGATCCTTTCAACAAGCCAGGGTAGGGTGCCACTGCATCCACAGGCGCGGTGGTCCCTGGCTCTGCGGAGCACAGGAGCCACGGCGCACCGGACCCTGTTTCGCAGGTGTGGCTGCGTGACTTATTGCTTGCTGGGTCCACCCAGGAGGAGATTGCTCCCAGGGTAAATCCAGTAGATCCAGTAGAGGCCAAAAAACCCAGTGCACCAATGTGAGCAGCTGCACACAAACTTCTTACAGTCCACCTGCCTCAGTTTCCCCAATGGTGCTATCTACGCAGGAATGGGAAGGAAAGCAGGAGGAATAATGAGCCTATTCTTACAAAGGCCCCACAGCTGAGAGCAGCTTCTCTTCCTGTTCACACCTCCCCACAAACGCAGCAGGACCACTTTAGTCTTTCAGCTAATATGGGCACCGGCTCTGAACACAGGGTGGATGTGCAGAGGAACCCGGAGTGACGTGGTGTGGCCCCTCGTCTCTGAGGCCACATGTGAAATTCAGAACTTTCCAGGCCCCAAGGCCAAAGCAGGGGTTCTGCCCTCACCTTGTAGAAGCACTCACATGCCACCACCCAGTGGGATCATACAGGGCTTTCCCCAGAAGCGACAGGAAAGAGGTTTCTATTCCACCTGCTGCCCCACCCTGGCCCCTCTGGGGCTCCTGTGTCTCCCCACACCCCCCATCACCACCCCACTGTTCTCTCAGGACAGTGGCTCCCAAATGCTAGCATTGCGGTCACCTGAGGGCTTGCCTGGCACTGGTGGACAACCCTCACGCCAGAGCCTTTGACTTGGTGACAGATGGGCCCAGGAGTGGGTGTCCTCATGTCTCCAGGTGACCCTGCCCCTGCTGGGGGAGGTCTCCTGTCCAGCGTTTCTGCCTCTGCGCTGTGCTGCCCGGTGGCATAGTGGCCTTAGCTACATGTGGCTATTTATGTAGAAATTAAAGTAATATTAAATAAAACTTTAAACAATGCAGTCCTCATTCTTACTCGACACATCTCAAGTGCTTACGAGCTATGTGTACCTGGGACTGTCGCATGGGGCAGCAGGTGGGGGCACTTCTGTTGCGGCTGGTGTCCTACCGGACAAGGCACCCTTCAGAGTGAGCGCCCCAAGCTCTGCACCTGGACCCCTCCTGGGACAATTGGAGTTCCCACCCCCCCAAACCCGCCACTCACTGGTCTGTCCCCTAGGCTAGGCCAGCTCCGTGCGCCGCATGCAATGTGCTTGGTGGTCAAGTGGGAGGATGGAGGTAACAATCGCCAGGGAGCTGTTTTGGGAACTCAGTGAGACAATGCTTGTGCAAACACTTTGTAGACTGCGCTATGACACATAAGTGATAGTTATCACTCCACTCCTCCCTGCCGCCAACAAACACACTTGCTCAAAGCCGGGCGCAGCCTCGCACTGGGCCCCACCATTGGCTTTGCTTTGCTGCAGCCCCTCTGCTTAGCCCAGGCTGTGTGTTTTATTATTACATTATTTTCCACACGAACAACTGTAAACCTACTTTTGCCCCACCCTGTACTTAAGCCACCAAACTGGTAGAAAGTAGCATTTCAAAATAAAAGTGCCATGAGGCACAGTGCAGCCAAACTACTGCTCTGGCCCACGTGCCCAGTGAGTATTCCAGAAGACAGGTTTCTGTTCAGACCCGCTGAGCACTTCCTCCCTTTCACTTAATCTGGTTTTCTGACAGCGGGTCCTGAGGGCTCGTGACGCTTGTCTGAAAGCTGTTCCCCCCATTAGTCAGTCTGGCAGAGGTGACCACGGGGTGCACCTCAAAGAAATTCAATCTATTGCACCACTTATGTCTCAGTGCTTGTCCAGTATTGTGGGGGTGGGGAGGGGTGGGGGGGTGGTCAGAGGGACAGGTGGCGTGAGTCTCCCTACCAGTAGCGGCTGCAGCCTGGCGCCGATCACGTCCTGTAGGTTGACTTTGTCCTCTGGGCCCACAGCTTGTTTGTATTGCCACCTCTCAGGCACGAAGGGCCACTTCATGTCCTTGGCCTCCTGGATGAGGGTCCTGAGCTCGCTGGGGAGGGAAGCTGGAAAGGTCAGAGTTCAGGTGAGGAGATGGCTCTCAGAGAAAAGGCTGGGAGCTCCCCGTGTTGTGATGTGATGAAGCACCTCGTGGCGGCGGAAACACTCCTCTGGTCCTGACGGCTGTTCTGAGCTGCGGCTCAGGCTCCCAGAACAATGGCGAGAAGCTACCTGTCCTGGAGGCCTTGCAGGTCAATGGGGGCAGCGAGGCATGAAGAGAGGTTTTTAGCAGGAAGTAAAGCACTTCAGCAACTATCTCTGCATGAAGAATCAGAGACGGGAAGGCAGGAAATATTATTTTCCCTGTAAAGTGAGAAAGGAGCTGAGCCAGAGTGGCATTTGGGGCCTGTGGCAGCTGGGGACGCTGACTCTTTGTTCTCCAAACCTCATCTCCCCACACGTTCACTGTGGACGGCACCCGAATGCAGAAAATGCACATAGAACGCCCAGGTGGAATTTGAATGTCCTTCCTTCACATTTGCAGACATATTTAATTCCTTCACGGCCACTCAACCTAATTCTTTATACAAGTCCACGATCTCCTATGCAAAATTTGTAGACCCAAAAATCTTTGGAAACTTGAAGGTTTTTCTTGAGTTTGACACCCAGAGCAACTTGAAGTGACTGGAGGCTGTTTCCAGGTGTGTTTTTCCTACAGAGGGAGCTTAGTCAAAGATTTTGCTTCAAAAATGTTCGTGTCTGGCTCTTGATGCTGCCCAGGCCCTGCTGGGGTGTGGACGTCCCCGAAGCCACAGGGAGCAGCATGCCCCAGGCACCTGAACACTCCGAGTCCTAGAGCTAACACACATGACCCTCTCCCTCACCTCCAGGTGCCTGTCCTGCAGACACCGCAGGCTCCACACCCCTGAGACGGACTCAGTGCCTTCTCCACCCCCATGTCCCCTCTTAGTCACTGTTGCGATGGGCCCTCCCACTGTGTCCTTTACTGAGTCACTCAAATCTGACACTAGGACTCTGGACCGTTTGCTCTCTCTTACTGTCCAAATCTAACTGGGCATCATCTCTGTGGACTCTGTCCATTTTCCCTCTCATTCCAGTGATTCCTGTCTGTCTCACTGCCCTTCTTCCACATTGCTGACCTCATTTTCCTAAGACAGGGGGCCAGGTGTCGGCCTGTGCCAAGCGCCTTGCACAGCCAGCTCACGCTATGTGCCTCGCGGAGCTCTGAGCACACACGCAAGCTCATAGGAAGAAGACCTGGAGCCTCAGTTACATCATCATCAACAACAGAAGACGTGGCGTGTGGGAACCCTGCTTCTGCAAGGAGCACAAACCACTGCAAACACAACGAAAAACAGGAACGCACACGCAAGGAACATAGACAGAAAGGGAGGACTGGAGAGGTGATGAGCATCGCTGTGACTTCCTGTTCTCTGTGACGGAAACGTCCCGAACAAGGCCTCATCTATGACTGATGGCACAGACTACGGAGTGAGCAAAAAACCAGATTCTTCAGCCCTGATCACGGTACACGGTGGAATTATCAGTACACGTGCCTTTATTTTACAAGCGGCACATGGACGCCACCTGAGAAATGTGTCGATGATCCGAAAGAGAGGGACAGGGCCGATGCAGGGACGAGTGTACGGAAACCAGGGGTGTGTATGGGAACTGATGAGGCGCAAAAGCCCAGTTTGAAAAAAAGATGTGCCACCATTGAGAAGTTGCTTCAATTTTTTAGTAATTGAAATTTATGGCACCAGCCCACTCGGAGCCTTTGTTCTTCTTGAACTAAACTGCTTCTTGTAGCCTCCTGTTTACTGAAGCCTAAAATGAGAACTGACAGCAATTCAGGGTAACAAAGTGGGCCTCCTCCCGCCCGCAGCCCTGTCCCATTCGGGCCCCATCCATGCTCCACTGGGTCACCTGCCCCGAGGGGAAGCTGGGCAGTGAGAGCCTCACCTCTGCTCAGAGCATCCTCGCTCGCGTCGGGCGCAGGCGCCTCTGGCAGCCGGGCCAGCAGGCGCTGGCAGTCCTCCAGGAGTGCCACTGCGGCCCCCCGATGGTCCTCCATGGCCCCGGAGGAGGCAGCGTCCCTGGGTCCGTGCTCGGTCACCTAGGAGAAGACATGAGTCTCAGCAGAGGAGGCCCTTGCAGGAGAGTCAGTTATCTGCAGGACTCAAGCAAACACCAGGAGGTGCAGGACTGCCCAGGACTCTGTCCTGGCAGAACCTGAGGTCCCATGTGGTGTGAGCCCCGTGGAGTGAGCACACCCCTGATTACAAGGCTTTTGCGTCCTTGAACTCAGCGCGGACCCCTCGACCCTGCCCTCCTGGCCTCCCCTGGGGCCACAGCAAGCCCCCCACTCAGACACGGCCCATGTGGGGGTGAGGTGGGCCTTGGAACCATGGATGACTTCTCGGGCACATTCTTCATGCCACCTGGACCAAGACAGGTGGTGACAGATGTCAAGTGTAAAGCTCTTCACAGCCAGGCACACTCCTAAATAAGAGGGGAGCAACAGAAAAGCCAACTTCCTAAGTGTATCATATGGATAAATGGGTCTCCTTCCACTGCAACTTAACACACTGGTATCTAGAGCTGACAGTGTCTTCTGTGAATACAGCCACATTGTAACGAGCTGCTGCACTTGAGGTCATTCAAGAACAACCTGACTTCCTCACAGTGAAAAATGCCAGCAAGTGAATACCAAAATGTTATTTGATCAGCAAACCCTTTTGTCTGTCTTCCCTTTATTAAAGAATGTGTATTATGAACAGCACAAAAGAAATTACTCTCTTTCTGACTTTTCCGGAATAGGTAGTGGAGCCGTGGTCTGGCTTACGCATCTTGCTGGGCATGTGCAATCTTGCCACCAAAGCAAGAGCCTCTGAAAGGGAAGAGACACAGATACCGGCCGTCAACTCCTAGCTCACCCGTGCAACGCAGTGACCCTGCAAACGTGAAACACGGAACCGCCTGTGATGTTGGGACCACATACGCACTCGCACTCCATGACCTCGAAGAAGTTGGTTTTAAAGATGAAATCGAAAGCAATAATTTTAAAATATTTTTTTCTGTTCTAGACTTAACAAGAACAAAAAATGAACTAGAGGATCTAAATGTTGTGTTTTTATTCTAACCTGGATGGTGCACGTCCTACGCTTTGAGTTTTAAACACACGCACAACACACACACTGTACAGAGTTATAGGATGCGACAGGCTTGTTTAATTTAAATAATCATGTATTTGTTGACAAAGAACAAACAGTTCTTGAAGACAATATTTTCGTTACTTGAAAGAGTGTTCCTGTAAGTGAGGTGGTGAGGAGTCAGTCAATGGAAGCATTACGAGAAGTGCAAATTCCACTGGTCTCTGTTTAGGGAGGTCCCTGCATGGGCTGGGCTGCTGGACTAAAAGGTTTTCATTGTTTCCTTAAGTGCAAGGGTTTGTGAGTCAGTATTTTGTGATGCAAGCTGGCCATTTGCTTGCCTTTCTTGGAAGGGGCCAAGCAGTCAGAGCTGGTCAAGAGCCAGTGAGTGGAGCAGAGTGAGCCAGGGGCTGCTGGCGCTCCCAGAACAGGGAGCCAGGGGCCGTAATGGGAGGTCTGTGTGGGGACTGAAAAATACAGCTGCAGGTCGAGAAGGTTAACAAGTTTGCTCAGAATGAGCGGTGAGAGAGTCACTTTTCTTCAAGTCCTACATTAAAACAAGAAGCCCTGGCTGGTGTGGCTCAGCTGGTTGGTGCGTTATCCCATAGACCCAAGGGTCATGGGTTTGATTCCCAGTCAGGGCACATCCCCAGGCCGCAGGTTCAAGCCCCACTCTGGGTGCATACAAGAAGGCAACCAATCAATGTTGCTCTCTCATGTTGATGTTTCTCTCTCTCTCTGAAAGCAATGGGGAAAAATGTCCTCAGGTATGAATAGAAAAATAATAATAAAGCAAGAAGGGGGACTCTCTTCCCTCAGATCCTTTTTAAGACTTGTCTAGAAAGAGAGGTGTGAAGAGGAAGTGTGAACAGCTGAGACACAAGACACTAAACGTCACTGCAGTAGCACAACCCCTGCTGCCTGAGGGCCACAGTGCCATTTTATGGCCTCGAGCTATTCTGCCAAATTAGAACAAATTTTAACAGCTCTGTTTCTGTAAATGTCTTAAGCAGAGACAGTATGTATGTAGTGGTGAAAGCAGAACCTAGAAGTAGTGAACCAGAACACATCATAGAGTCCAGAGATACTTGCTGACCAGTTTTGCTTCACTCTCTGTCACTGGCATTTAGGACACCTCAGAGGCTCATTTTAACATCTGTGCTTGGAAGGGGTTGTTTGGAACAATTGTTAAGATCCTTCCAGGTCTTAAATTACATGCTCAGCTGCAACCTACACAACCCAGGCTGTCTGTTGCTGAAGAATAGCTGATTTTATTTACTGAAAAGTTCCTGGCTCTTTTGAGAACCCGTCGTATACAATTTTTATGTATACTTTTTTCTGTGGTCTAGAAAGGTTGGCTTGAATCTAAGAGGTTAATTACTAAATAAATATATGTCCTTGCTTTTGTGTCTGCACTTGACACCCCAATTCCTGATGCACAAGATCATAAATCTCTCCTTTTGTCTGAGTGCTGTGAGGAACACGGGGTGTGCGGGTTTGTGACAGAGCTGTGACCTGATCCAACCATTTGGATAAAGTAAGGGCAGGTCAGGGGGTCCCCCCTCCGAGCGGCGATGCCTGGATTCAGCTCTCAAAGGGCACAATGCTTTATGAGCGAGAGGAAATAGAGAGGGAATGCGAGAAGGGCAGGTTGGCTGAACTAGAGATAAAAGGAGAAGGGAGGCTGGAGAGCTTAGCAGGGCTCTGCATGCCAGGTAAGCACTTTTGTGTTTCCCTACACGTGATGGAAATTCCTGGTAGCAGTAGGAACACGAGCAGCTTGGCATTTGGAAAAGTTCTCTCAGTTTGGCTGTAGCACCCAATGAGGGTGGGGAGCAAGAGAGAGACGACAGGCAGCTCAGTTAGGCACTTACCGCAGTAACGTGCCTACCAGGTGAGAGGTAGTAAGACTGGACCAGAGTGAGACTATTAGAGACACAGCTGATTGTCAGACTTGCGAGTTGTATGGGAGGTAAATGCAGTACCGATGTCAGATGGGTAAGACAGTCGTAGAGATGAGTCCTAAATTCTGCCCTGTCAGAGCTGGAATCTGTTACCATACTTGAGACAGGGAACGTAGAAATGGTCTTCCGGTTGCAGGAAGAAAATATTGCAACAGGAGAAACATTCTGGAAACCAGCCGTCTGGACAGACATGTGAGAGCTGTGGTCAGCAAGCAGAGGCCAGAGCCGTAGAAATGCCCCTTCAGGCAGCGGTCTTGTTGGAGAGTTTGGCCAACTTTAATTACAAAAAAGTCATTTTCGATTTCAGCACACACCGATTTTTGCCCTCCTGAACGATCTGTGAACTATACATTGTTTCTAAATTGAATAATGGCTGTTTCCTGATATTTTCGTAGCCTATGGATTATTTTTTCTTTACTTTTTTAAAGATTTTATTTATTTACTTTTAGGGGAGGGACAGAAAAAGAGAAACATCAATGTGTGGTTGCCTCTCATTTGCCTCCTACTGTGGACCTGGCCTGCAACCCAGGCGTGTGCCCTGACTGAGAATCGAACCAGCAAGTGTTTGCATCATAGGACAGCACTTAGTGCACTGAGCCGTCCCAGCCAGGGCTATTTTTTTCCTATTTTAATGTCCCCCATATGTTTTTTTCTTAAAAGATAACTAAAAAGAGGCTATAAAAAGCAATCAAACACACAAACAGATAACTCTGGAATAACACTAGATACCCAAGGAAGGGAATCATTCACATGGAGGCGCATTACGTACGCCCCAGCCTGAGGCCATATCGGTTCAAAGGGGAGGCCTTCGATGCTGCCCAGGCTCTGCTGCCTGGGCCTCACCACTGGCTTATCCAACCAGGCTGTGCAATGAGAGTGTTCCGGGTCGTGAACAGGTCACCTGCTGGCCTCAGGAAGACAGAAGAAAAAAGAGAAGAGCCCATCACTGTGGGGTTGCATCTCCCTCAGCTACAGTTACCTCTCCATCAGCACCGTGACAGGTGACGGACATCAGCCTCGCCTGAGGCTGGGAGAGCAACTCCTGAGGTCAAGGTGAGTCAGGCCTGCCATCTGGTCCTGCCCGAGGCTCCAGACGCCCCTTCCGGGAGGGTCCTCTTCGAGTCTCCGCAGCCTGGGTGAGCAACAGGCACAGACACCCAGACACACTGACTCGGTAGTGTCCCGAGTCCAGGGCCACCATGACACCAGGGGGCACTCATAGAGCTGAAAAACATGCTTTGGAGACCTGAAAGGACCTCCCATCTGAAAGGTATGCTCTGGGTGGTGAGCATTGTCCACCTGGCTCCAGGTTAAAGCGCAGGGTGAGCCAATGAAGAGGCAGAAGAGAGGCAGGGACGAGCAACTGGCCCAAAGTCCTGAGCAGAGAGCAGGACAAGAGAACTCTGTTGAGAGGGAACTCTGTCCATCTTTAAAAGAACAGATGGCGCCGTCTGTGCTGCCACGAAAGAGGCCGTGGAGATGCCCGTTCAACCATCGCGATGCACACCCACAGACAGCCCGCCCCGGGGGGCCGCAGCCCTGCAGTGAAAACGTGTGAAGCACCTGTGACAGGAAATCGCCAGGGCTGGGGAGCTGACATACTTCTCATGAGGCCGGCAACGTGGGGACTCAGGTTAATCTTGTAACAAAATGCTTTCAATTCTGTGTTTATAATTTCCACAGCCAGGAGAGTTCTTTTGCAAAAAGCCATGTGCATCTCCTGATGTTAGAGATAGCCCACGAAGGAGCAGTCTGTCTTGTGGAAAGGGAATGAGGGAGAAGTGACATGGAAAGGAAAAATTGCTTTTCCCTGTCTGTCATCAAAGGCGACCAAGTTCCTCTCGCGCAGCTGCTGTTAGCTTCCTGGACTTAAACATCGGTTCTGCTCCTGGCTAATCACGTCTCCCTTTCCTTGTTGGAAGGGTATTAATGTGACCAGTCTCAGAGGGTTATTTTTTTTAAGATCTTATTTATTTTTTAGAGACAGGGGAAGGGAAGGAGAAAGAGAAGGAGAGAAACGCTGATCTGCTGCCTCCAACTGGGGACCTGGCCCGCAACCCAGGCCTGTGCTCTGACTGGGAATTGAACTGCAGGCCAGCACTCAACCCACTGAGCCACATCAGCCAGGGCTCTCATGGACTTTTCTAAGGAACAGTTAACATATGTGAAGCACAGGAGCCTATCAAGTAGTAAGTGCTTTGTATCAGATACTGTTGTCAAAACTCTTTTCAAAAAATAAAACTTCATTTTTTAAAGGGTTACCCAATTTTTTCTTGGTTTGTTTGGATTTTGGTTTCTTGTTGTTTTCTTTAGTATTCACCGTTTTGAGAAAGGAAATTGTTTGGCTATGGAAAGTCTCAAGTTCTCGATATCTTTCCCCGCTCAAACCACATGATAATGGGATTGCCCTGTAAATAATTCTCCAGACCCACACTCAATTAATTAATAGAAATTCTATTAGAGAATTGAAACATTATGTCCAGGTAAGATATTTTCAGGAAGAAAGATGTGAGTTTTATTCACACTAAAACAAACCTGAAGAGCCAGCCAATGTGGTTTGACCAGCAGGGGCCCCAGCCCAGGCTGAGGCGAAGGACAGCGAGCCCTGAAGTGGCTCAGGGACAGCATCCAGATTACAGATCAGACAGAACACTCCGGCCCCTTATCCCTGTCTTTGCTCCAAGACACACACAAAGCTCTTTATTTATTTTATACTTAGAGTGTCAAAGTACGAGGGTGGGCCTCTGGACAAGGCTGCAGACCACACTCCTGGTGGACAATAGCTGTGTGCCTGTGGCCGCGTGATCCCTCAGCATGTGCGTGTGGTCAGCAGGGCCGCTGCAGCCTGGCGGGGAGCCTCCCACCGGCCTTGGAATAAGTGGGGACTCGTGTTTCCTCGAGTGGCAGCCCCTGTGACGGACACCCGCTCAGCACCGCCCCCTCAGGGGACCAGACACACACATGCCAACTGTTTCAACACAGGGACCACCCAGCACAGCCCAGCAGCCAGGGACTCTGTGGACAAGAGGATTTTTCTTCTGCTGTGCGATCTTGGGGGAACAGCATCCACAAAGACAGGATAGCACATTTGAGCTTTTGTTTGCCCACCGCTTGGCCGTCAGGCTCCCCTGGCCAGAAAGACCCCTCAGAGCCCCAGGCCCCTCTCCCCACAGCCGCAGAGCCAAGGCCCTGAGCTCTCCAGGCCGACTTGGGAAGTGAGAGGTTTTAGGATTTCAGGACTCCACTTTTTGTGCAAGTTCTGTTACTGAGTAAAGTGCTGCGGGGAGAATGTGCTCCCGGCTCGGGGGTGCCTCATTGTCTGTGAGCCACTGCGCTCTCTGTTTTTGGGAGCTCCTCAAGCGGAAGAACTCTCATTTTCTCCTTTCTCTAACAAGGAGGGCAGAGATCTGAGACGTGCTGTTAATTCTGTTCTTTGCCTTTAGCTAATGAAGGAATATTTGCGAGTATAAAACTAGCAGTGATAACAGAAAAATTTTTTAAATAACTGAATCACATTAGGGTTTTCTACTGTTTCCTTAATGCTTGGATTTAATAGCTGAGAGGCTTAAAAATATAAAATAATATGTACTGTATTTACAGACTCCTGAATGAAGGTTAAGTATTTACCAAGTATCCCTTATATACTGTACTTCATACTTTTGAAGATTACCGAGAAACGGAGTGGACTTGTCCTCAAGACAAACTCACCAGGGCAGTAACCCAAGTATGTGAAAATCCCAGAACAGTGTTCTCACCACAGGGCGAGTTCACTGAAACGGGACGAGTTGTGGAGTTCATTCCGTCCTTCACACTCTTATGGCCGGAGAAGTCTGAGATTTGGGGTGGGAGGTGGGGAGAAAGTGACGTTAAATTATTATTTAGGCAAGATTGATGACAGATCCTAACCGTTGACACTGAAAGAAATCGCAACAGTTTCCTGCACAGCCCCCTGTACTTCTGAACACATCTGAAATTTTTCATAATGAACAATGTTTACGGTTCTGTTTTGAGGACAGTGAGCAAACAGGAATGGCCTGGCTAAACTCTGAGAAGCAGAGAAAGGCCATCCTGAACTTACTCACTTCTGCCTGGTGCCGGGCTGGGCCCGGGCCCCTGACATGAGCTCGAGCTGTGAAGTGCAGCCCAGACTATGACTGTCCTCAGGGGTGTCTGTGTCGCCGTCACCACGGCCCTGCCTGCCTGCATCCCTGCATGCAGCCCTTCTAGCCTCCTCACCAGCCTTTCCCTGCTCATATGGGTCGAAATCACACCGCAGTTTAATATTATCTGAAGCAAAACAAACAAAAAGGTCGATGTGGCACAGAAACCATCACACCGGTTACTCCAGAGCCAGGAGCCCAGGCGGCCAGCCCCCATCTGCAAGACCCAAGAGGCCTCCTCTCCCCACTGCAGGGCACTCAGAGGAAAAGCTGCGTTGGCTTCTACCAAAACTATTCTGCTTTTCATAGAATTAAAAAGTTAGACAATGAAAACAGAGATTCCAGACTGTGGGAAGAAAACCTGCACCTTCCTCTCTCTTCAGAAAGTGTTAAATAGAAACTGTGGTCTGCTGACTTGTATGCTTGGGGTTTCTGATCTAAGTTACCTGCCATTTCTAATCCAGGTTTGTGCTCACAGACCCCATGCAAGTGGAGGGGATTCTGTCCTTGGGACACTCTGTCTTTCAGGTGCAGGGCTCGAGACTCAGACGGGACCTGAAGAGGCAGGCTTATCATCCTTCCTCCTGGGATGGGAACGTCAAGGGTCAGGCAGGTCCAGTCATTTGCCCCATCACATAGCTAATAAGGGCATGTTCGGGCTTCCCAGGGGCTTTGACCCCACAGGTGTTTTTAAAACCATTTGCCTTCCAGGAACGGACACAGTCCTGGAACTTTGAAATGTATGAATACGTGCACAAAGGCAGGCTTGGTGGAAGGTGTAAGTACTCTTAGACTTCCCATAAAGCACTTCTGTGAACACACACACGGATGCCCCAGGTGCTCTTTCATTTTGCTACTCAACCAGTCTGGTCCCAAGAAAGCTATTCAACTTCTTTAACTTCCTCTAAATATACCAGGAAAGAGACCCTGAAAAGTTGGAGACTCTTTCAACCATCACTCCTACTATTTTCATGTTGGAAAGACGACGGCTAACAGCCGAATTCTCCCCAGACCCCAGCGAGCAATAATTCAGGCCCGTACACCCCGTCTGCTCTGCATTCGCCAGGGAGGGGAGTTTGTCTCCTAATAGATAATTAAAGACCTGGCAATGTACTTCTCAGGATTTCTCTCTCTCTTTTTCCCCCTTATAAAAGAAGAAACTTTAGCTTAAAGATTAGATTTTTCTTCCTCTTTCTAAAGCTGGGTGTACCAACTGGCGTCGGCTGTATTAAAATCAGGAGAAACCTCAATCAAAAAGCCCCGTGGAAGGCAGACTTTGTTAATATGCAGCAACATGAAAGGCTTTCTTTTCATCCTATACAACTACAGTGTGTAAATTGCGGGGGCTCGTTGGCGTGGACCTCGGCTGCGACCTCGGAGGTAAACTGGATTTACATTACTTTCTGACAAGAATTAAATGAAGGCCTTGTGGATAGGCGAACAGCCTTCGAGGCTGCAGCAGATGGGCATGAATGTGCTCCCTAGGAAAACGGTCAGTGACATCTGTGTTCTCCGAATTCTGGTGGTCTCAGCCAATTACAGGGGGGTGTGGGGGGTGGGGGCGGGGGGGCTGGGCGGCTGCGGCACAGAGCAGCCAAAGCAGGCACAAGTGTTTGTGTTTGGAGCCGCTCCGGCCGCCCCGCTGCAGTGAGGTTAGCGCTTTATTGTCATCACTCAAATGGAGGCTGCGGCTTACAAGCTATTTGTACACCCTAGTGAGGGTAATATGATTTTTCTTGTTTGACGGGAGGAGCCAGACTCCTGGCAGCTGATATCATATTTCAGGGCAGTCTCTTGGAGACGGGAGTTTACTTTTGTGTCTCCGAGGCAGGCTGATGGTGTTGCTGTCTGCCGGTTTATGGGGGGCACTCACGTGTCACGAAGACGCAAACTCAGAAACAAAACAGAGATCTTCCCCCACAACAATCCTCTTCAAAATCTCCTTCTTTCCTCCTTCAAAGGGGTGTTGCCCAATTTCACAAGGAAGTCATAATCAATGCTTCCTGATTAAAACCAAGTCAAGCAAAATTACATCAGGGATCTTTCAGGAAGGGACAGAAAGTGCCTTGAAGAAACAGCAGGATGAGCCCAGCTGTCTGCAGGTATCGCAGCTACTGTGCAGGTGGGAGGGGACCCGAGCTAGCCCAGGCCAGGCCAGGGGCCCTGTCCGAGTGCCCACACCTGGCTCCCGCATGCTCTCAGCCCAAGACCAGGATGGACTGATCTGGAGCTGAGTGCTGGGAGTCGAGGTGAGGTGCACTCACTTGCCCAGCCCCAGAGGAAGTGGGGCATGGCCTGCAGGGTGTCCCAGGCCTGGTGCCATCCGGCCCTAGCACCAAGAACAGAGGCTTTGGATCCAAAGTGCCAAGTCTAGCTCAACCATGTGCTGGGTGTGAGACAGCGGGCAAGTCACTTCGCTTCTGTGAGCCTCATTTTCCTCCTGTACAACAAACACAGCTAATGGTAGTATCTGCCTCTTAATGTGACTGAGATACATGTGCAAAGTGCTGCTGATACGGCTTTGGGAGTTGTTCTCATCCCGACTTCATGGAGAGCAAGGCTGGGTGGCCCAGCCAGTCCCGAATCCCCAAACTGATTTTTCAAGATAAAAAACACTATGTTCCACTAGGTTTTGGAAACTCAGAAAACTGACTTTTCAAAAGAAACTTTTTTTATTTTGCTTTTTGGAACCTAAGGTCATACTCTAAAATTACATTTTTTTTTATAATGCATAAGATTTCAAAATTATGATTTGCTGTAATGACCTTGTTAATCATAAAAAGCAGCTAGGTATCTCTAAATTACAAAATAGTCAGCCAAGAGGCTAGCAAAAGAATGCATTTAGACAAAAAAAAAAAAGAATCAAGACATATTTTTAACCCCTTTTCCTAGTTGCAGAAATGGAAGCAGGTCAGTTATTACATGTGAGGTTTAGAAGACAGTGGTTGGATATAAGCTGTTTTACCCCTTTGTCCTGGGTGTTGGGAACACAATTCACAAAATGACTGTTCAGAACAACAGCAGCAACACAGAGAGGCCTGCGGACCTTCCAACCTGGAGCCCCTACTGCTGTGAATGCCCACCTTGCGGCACGTGAAGGCAATTTTCCCACGTGGACTCTGATCCTCTTATTTTCTGCTCTGTGTGACTTTTTAACGACCCGGGTGTGAGAGCTGCAGCGGGCTGAGCCAGAGCAGGGCGAAGTTGCTTCCGGGGGAAGCCTAACTATCGGCCCACAAAGAAGTCACCTCTTCTTCCTCCACAGAACTTTTCTCACCATGGACTCAATGTCGAGAATGAAAACAAATGCAAGCACCATTTTTGAAGTTTTTACAGATTGTGAAGTTTTTATCTTTCTTAGACTGCAATACCACGTACAATTGGTCTGATCCTCTTGGTGCTGAAATCTTGATGTTGAGTGATAAACCAGCAGAGGGGCCTTTGTCTGTGCGGGACCCAGAGGAGAATCCACACAGAACAAAAGCACCTGTTGTTCCCCCTTGTAATGGCCTTAGAAGTGACCGTTGGCTGCCTTCCCCACACTCTGTAAGCTTTTCCCAACACTACCATCTCACACATCATTATTGGATGTAAAAGGAGAATAATTGAGGAGAAGATCAATAAATTTAACAGCTCTTTAAGGAAAGACATAATGAATTTGGTACAGCACATATTTTTAGATCAAAGATGCCTTTGAAGTGACAAAACCCTAATCCATAAACTACTGAAGCACTTCCTTTCTCTCCCAAACTGCTTATTGTCAAATAAAATGGAAGTTAAGGAAATTATCTTTATCTGAAAATGGCCAAAAGAAGCCATCACCTAATGACAGGCCTTGTCACAAGCCACAATTGGGGAAATTGTGGGGAAGGCCTGGCCTAACAAGCGGAGGAGTGGGCTTGCTGTGTGCCCTGATCTGGCCCTGCAGCCGCTCGCGTGAGACAGGGCGGCTTTGTGAGAGCCCGAAGCGCCTGCAAGCTCACTCGGTCATGAATATGTATTATTTCAGGAAGAGACAAACCCTTCAAATCCCAGATAGAAGACACCTAGAGAACCGAAGCCAGTGCAGTGAAACGCGGGGCGCTACTGACAGATCATGCGTGGGAAACCAGGGCACAGGCCCCGGGTCGGGGTGTCTCCAACACCCAGTTCCAAGCTGATGGGGCCCTGGGTTGGCTTCCTGTGAGGTATCAAAGACATGAACTGGAAAATTAGGATGAAGGTAAAGGGTTTTCCAATAATGAGCAGAAGGACATTGTGCAGAAAAAAGTAAAAATCACAAATAAGAAATTTTAAAGTGAAATGGGGCAAAACCTACTCTGTATGCCTGTTGTAACGCTAAACCAGTGTTTTAAAAAAAAAATTGATATTCTGCGGATATCCTTTTCTCCAAAGATGAATTATGCCACATCAGTCCTTGGGCAGAGAGATCTAGTAAGATACCATTGAATGACTGAGCTTTGGTTTTTCTACTGACTTCGAAATTTAATGTAGTTGAAATATAAATGTATATATATTTAAATTAACTTTTTATAGAAGCAGATACATAAGGCAGATAAGAATAAGATTTTTCTTTTCTATCTTTGCTTCTGATATGATAAAGTTTGGTTTCCCGCTGAGCAAGAGACAAAGCTTAGTTTGGAGGATTTTCGATCCTGGGCATGTTTGCCCCAGACATCTACATTCATTAGCATCCTCGCCTCCGCGGGAGCCGCCTGAAAGCCCCGCCAGCTCAGGCTAATCCTCTTCACAGAGCTCCAGGCTCCGCTCCATGTGGCCGCAGCACTTTGAAGGCCAGGAACAGAGTCCTCTTGTGCGCCGTCTGCCCACCGACCCCCCCCCCACCCAACTCCCCCTCACAAACCACTGCGTTCTGAGCTGTGAAACCCTTGTGTTTGTCCAGGAGAATTACGAGGAGGCTGGAAAGCTGGGCTGCACTGGCGGAGGAGATGTTATGCTGACTTCACTTTTTCCTGAGTGTCCACGATCCTTTCAGCCAAGATGAAAATGAACTGTATCCCGACATTTTTGTTCCTTTGACTAGGATCAAGGGCTCCCCACAGCTCTGTCAGGGACCCTAATCCTGGTTAATCAGGGGAGAGGCACTCACAGGTCTCTTTCCTGTACCCGCATTTCTACAGGACAACGTGAAATTAGAGATGGTAATTCCCGGGTAGCTCCTTTGCTACAGATGAAGATTGCTCTGCTGAAAATAAGCGTCAAGTGGATAACCTAGTGTCCAATTTCAGTAAAATGTTAAAAACAGTAAAAATTATAGTGTGGAAAACGTATGTGATTTTTGGTTGTTGTTGCTGAAAACGAAGGCTAACAAGTGAATCCGTCGTTCTAGTGGTGCCACCCCCTCACTCTGCCCAGATGGCTTTTTTTAATAGGAAAGTGCTATGCTGTCAACAAAACTGCTTTTGTTTTTCTTATTTTATGATAATTAATTTGTAAACAAGAATTGGTTTATAAATTGTAATTTTGAAGTAATTATTTCATAAAAAATTGCTATGGCAAATGTTCAGTATACTGCTTAATGTTATTATACTTCGAGTCCCATGTGGTGGACCCTCCCATGACTGCAATGGAGCGCACACCTCGGCCAGTGCCTGTGGAAGGGAGCAGGCTCGCTTACCAGCCTTAAGGAGAGTAAAATAAAACCCCAGATCCTGAAACTTATTCTTACGTCCCCACAATTTCATTATCCCTAAATAAGCCCCTTGCAGAGTGAAATTTTATGTAATCTCCTAAAAAATCTGTCTTAACCAAAATAAGACAAAGGCAAAAAAGTCAATTTTATTTGGCATAAATTTGTTTGTTTACTTTCTACATTCTACAAAATCTGTAGCCTGCATATTATAAATTCCATGCTTTCAAAATTAAGAATTCTTTAGAATTAAGCTTTGTGGCCTTTTTCTTCCAACACAAATTATCCAAAACTTCCACAGGGTCTGCTCTGTGCCAGGGTCCACAGGGATGTCGGTGGACAGACACAGTCCTAGAGCTTTGGGGGCTCAGGACTTAATGGAGATGACAAACGAAAGTGCACCTCATGTCCAGGACTGAGCATGAGCAGATATGAATTCCTAGCAAAGCATGAGTGAGGAATGCAGAAGGGGAGATGTAGTTGTTATTGTTTATTCAGAAGGCTGAATACGGGCTAAATGTTGATGGATAGGCAGGATGCCAAGTAGAAAAAGATGGGAGAGGCAGGGTCTGGGGACACGGAAATGGTGTGGAGGATGCGTTTCACACACACAAGAAGCCTAGGCCCACGAGGACCTCAGACTGTGAGTGGATCAGCAGGTGGTCCAGGGCCTTGAGTTCCCTTGGAAGAGCCCATGGAGACTTGCAGACAAGTGGAGCTGTCTGCAGGAGGCGGGAAAGGCAAGTTCAATGTGGGAAGCACCCACAAGGGGCTGAACACTGAAGCCACTACCTGAGATTAAAGGAGACAGAAGACACTGACTTCTGGGGATTCCTGCACCAAGGAGACACACAGGGGAACAGTGGCCTGTGGGGGGAAAAGCAGCTAAAAAGGGGAGAATGAGGAAGAAGGGAGGCAGGGTCCTGGGAACACGTTGTACAGGAAGCCACAGGGTGAAGCCTGGGAAGAGGCACCTGCGTCTGAAGGCTGGGAACTTCTCCCTGACCTTGTGAACAGACACTCAGGAGAAGGGTAGAGCAGAAGCTGAGGGACAAGTGCTGGGCCAGAAAGTGAAAGGGATAAGTGCAGACAACTACTCTCAGAAGCACTGCTGTTATGGGAAGAAAAAAGATGAAATACAGCCCGGCTGGTGTAGCTCAGTGGATTGAGCACGGGCTGGAAACCAGAGGGTCCCGGTTCGATTCCCAGTCGGGGCACATGTCTGGGTTGCAGGCCAGGTCCCCAGTGAGGGCCATGTGAGAGGCAATCATACATTGCTCTTTCTCCCTTCCTTCTCCTCTCTCTAAAAATAAATAAATAAAATCTTTAAAAAAAAGATTAAAAATAAATAAAATATAAAAACAATTCATTTTTGGAAAATGAATGTTTCATAAGAGGCATTAGATTTCAACATGCATAGGCTAAAGAGAAGATTAGAAGGCAAAAAAGAAGAAAAGATGAAAGGGAGGGAATATAAATGATGATAAAAATCACAAAAGAGATACTGGGTTGGCCAAAAAGTCTGTTACATTTTTTCTTTAAAGAAAAGACACATTTTTCATTTTCACCAATAACTTTATTGATTTGGGTATTTTGAGCATGTTGGCTCTCTCCACTCTTGGCCTCTAGTGGGGAGAGGCTAGGGGTGCTGCTAAACATCTTCCAATGCACAAGACAGCCCCGGAGAAAGAATTATTTGGCCAAAATGTCAATAGTACCAAGAAATTTCACAAACCACTTTTGACACATTTGATCAGGCACACCACCTTCTCCATACACTGCACAAATCTTTTTTTGTATTTCAGTTGTGTTTGCACCTTTCTTGAAAGAATAAAGCATAATATGCCAAAAATGTTGTGTATCTTCTTTCATCTTCAATATTATCATGGCTGCACAAAAATTCACCAATTTTGATTTTTTTTTAAAATGCACGCTGATATAACAGCTGTCACAATACAATCTAACAAAATTGTTTCGAATGAAGTTAAAGACAACTAAGTGCTATTAGAACCATCGTTCGGAAAAAACGTAACAGACTTTTTGGCCAACCCAATAAAAAGGGGTTGGTTTCAGAAGACAGAAGAAATAGACTAAGATATACATAGAACAGTGTTCCTCTGAAGCAGAAGAAGAGGAGAAAAGAGTCGCTAATGATCTGGAGAGAATTGGAGCGTTCACCATGGATAACGCAGTATCCTGAATCAAATAGACTGAAATCAGGGAGAGAGGGTGGCAGCGAGTTGACCTGAAACAAGGATCTGAGATGGAAACAGCGTTGGGCAGAAGTGCAGGGACAATCAACAAAGACAAATAAGAGGGTGGATGAGCCAGCGTGAGAACCGAGCGGCGGTGCATTGGCAATGAAACCTCACAGAGTCCATGGGGGTCTCCTGAGCTCTTCCGGATTTGGGAAGCACATGTAACAGAGAGCAAAGGAACAAACCATCTGAACCGCTGTAAAAACACAGACGACCTTTCAGCCAGGGGTTAGACTCAGAGGAGGCTCGAGGGGCTGGTAGCAGGTGCTGAGCCCAGGCAAACCGGGACTGGGAGATGCCCATGAAGGTGAATGAAAAGGAGGAAGTAGGGCTCCCATGTACACCTGTGTGCTCAGGCGGGATTGCTGACCACTGACACAGAGTCTGACCACAGCGAGGAGGTCCGGGTGGCATCTCACAACACTTCACGTGGGCAGCACAGTTTATTGCTGCCTGTCGGCTACCTAAATTCTCTTTTGCAATGCTGTTTTCAGAATCTGTAAATTTTACCTTATCCACTTTATTTATTGTTAAAGAAACAATATACATGGGTAGTAAGAACTTAAATTGTTCTTGTGTCCTATTTTTAATTTCATGTAATTTCCAATTTGGGGCCCTGTTGTAGACTACTTCCCACTTTTCCCTCAAGTGTGGCTCATGAGTTAATTGTGAGATTAGAAAACTTGTATCTTTCCCACTGTGATATCAGTGCCACTAGGGTGGGGGAGGTGTTTGCTTTGTTTCCTCTGTCAGCCTGGGGCATTTGGTATCTAGAGTTGCTCCCAGCAAATGTGAGGTGCTCAAAAAATATTCGTTGTTGTTCAGTGTTTACAGAAGGAGGTATCGGCTGAATCTGGGCAACCTCTCTTACTTGCTTAAGCCTATTGGTTGCTTACTGTATGTTTGATAAATCAGCCGGAAATATTTCCTTGTATTTCAGCAACATCCCTACTGTTCAAAGAAGGTAAGATGCCCTTTATTGTCTCTGTAACTGTGAAACTCTCGGCTTGTGCTCTTGAAGGGACAGGAACGTGCTCATGTTTGTTCACCCTTTAATCTTTTACCTGCAAACTGATGTAAACTTTGGAAATCTCATGGAGTCAGTTATCAATCTTCGAAATTTCCACAAATTCATTACCTTATTGCATTTTAAGGACGCCACCAGATTTTCTGAAAATTCTGTGACAATGTTTAGTCCAAGTCACTGGTTCAGAGAATGAGCTAGTTAATTAGGCTTCAGTCCCACGGGCCTTTCCGCCCCTCACCCCAACCCAGCCATTTCCACGGTTCAAGGGCCTGTGATCTGCTCTTCTTTCCAGCGCCTCTCTACCGCCCTCTTCTGGTGGCTCATAATAGCACAGGAATGCGAGAATACTTGATGTCTATGTTTACTTACAAGGGGAAAGAAATGTTTTGTTTTCAGGACAAAGAAAGATCTAAATAAATCACAAGACTTAGTAATGACCAAAAGAAATGGAAAATTTTTGTGAAACATTGAAATAGTGATGAAATTTACCTGGCCAATAATCTTTTAAAACTCAATCTCAGTAAAAATCCATTAATCTTCTTGGATGTCATTATAGGAAAAAAATTCACTGATCCATTGTCTCAAAATTGGTAATATTTCAGCGGACTTCCGGCAAGATGGTGGCGTAGGTGGACACACTGTACCTCCGCACACAACCAAACGAGGAAAAAACAGCAATTTAATTAAACAAAAACAGCCAGATCTGACAGAAAATCAAACTGAAAGGAAGTCTGACAACCAAGGAGTTAAAGAAGACACTTACATCCAGTCTGGTAAGCGGGGCGGAGCCAGGCGGAGAGAGAGCACGCGGCCACTCTGCAGTGAGCTGGGTGGTGAGCGCAGGGCAAGATTGCGGTTTGTGGAGTGGGACTGGCACCCTGCAGCACGCCGAGATGGGGGTGCCTGACCAAAACGCGGCCAGCACCCAGCTCACCCGGAACCAGCGGGGCCGAGACTGGTGGACGGGGCAGGTCCTAATTCGAGTGCAGACAAGCCAAGAGAAAAAGCAGGGCGAAACCCATCAAAGTGGGGAAATAAAACCTCAAACCACCGATTGAAAACACCTGTGAGAGGTGAGACAGCGGGAGGAACTCCCGGCCCCACAGGAGAGTTTGTTGGGGAGACCCACGAGGGCTTGGAACTGTGCGGGCCCGTCCACCGACCCCGGAGCCAGCGCAGAGGGGCTCAACTTGCTTGTGGGAAGCGGTGTGGGTGCAGAGAGTGGAGCAAGTGCCATTGTGATCTCAGATCCCGCCCCCACAGGTGCGTCACAACACAACGACGAAGGTTACCCTGCCCCCACAGACAGCGTCACAAAATAACGACGTGAATTGACCCACCCTGGTGAATACCTAAGGCTCCACCCCTTAAAGTAACAGGCTCACTGGGGGAAAAAATGGCCCAAATGAAAGAACAGATCAAAGCTCCAGAACTAACCGACCAAGAGATAGCCAACCTACCAGATGCACAGTTTAAAACACTGGTAATCAGGTTGGCCACAGAATTCGACGAAAAATTATCGCAATTACTTGAACAAATGAGGAGAGATCTGCAGGGAACTAATAGGGATAAGAAGGAAACTGGGACTCACATCAACAGAGTGGACAGCAGAAAGAAAAAAACACCCAACCAGAAAAGAATGAAGAAACAAGAATTCAAAAAATGGAGGAGGGGCTTTGAAACCTCCAGGACATCTATAAACGGCCCAACATACGGATCATAGGGCTGCCAGAAGGAGAAGAGGAAGACCAAGAGATTGAAAACTTATTTGAACAAATAATGATGGAGAACTTCCCCAAGCTGGTGAAGGAAATAGACTTTCGGGAAGTCCAGGAAGCTCAGAGAGTCCCAAAGAAGTTGGACCCAAAGAGGAACAC